>CM042014.1:45798657-45948657 GCA_023525715.1 Cichorium intybus | reverse complement strand
TTTGTTTTCCTCGACATTTTATTTTTCCATACATTTAAATAACTGATTCAACCGGAACCGAAACACGGATAGTTCCATAAAGTAAACAATCTAAGGAACGAAGTTTCATCGACTATAACGAAAAAAGACATAATCCAAATAAAGATTGTGCTCATTTTGAACACTATGCCCTTTTCGCATCCACGCACACACATACGTGCCCATACACATACATATACACATGCTCACATGCATGCATATATACAAGCATATACACATACATACATACATACATACATACATACATACATACATACATACATACATACATACATACATACATACATACATACATACATATATATATATATATATATATATATATATATATATATATATATATATATATATATATATATATATATATATATATATATATATATATATATATATATATATATAAGGGATTTGATCATAAATAAATAAAAAAACAATTTCCAGCAAAATACATAACAAGATCAAATCAATGTTCATACAAAATATAGCAAGATCATGTTATTCATATCGATTGTAGCAACTTAAAGATGAATCATCAATAACTTACTTTTGTTTGGATGTAAAGGATCTAAACCAGAAACCCTCTTTTGGTTTACACCCAAGAACACAGAAGAACATACTGACAGAGGTTCCATTAGGAAGGAAAAATGGATGCTAGGGTTTGATCCATATTTATCTACTTATAGGAAAGCCTAATTAGGGTTCCAAAGTTTATGAGTCTTCTTCCACTTATCCCTCTAGACTGTTTTTATTAATTAAACTATTTAATTAAGTAACATTCAGTTCCATGTAATATATATATATATATATATATATATATATATATATATATATATATATATATATATATATATATATATATATATATATATATATATATATATATATATATATATATATATATATAATCAAATTATATCGGTTAACCATAGAACCACATGAAAGTAGCTTATGTTTTACTTATGAGCATATGTTCATTTATGAACGTTTTCATCTATGAACATAGCAATTTTCACGTGGATCTATGGTTAGCCAATATATATATATATATATATATATATATATATATATATATATATATATATATATATATATATATATATATATATATATATATATATATATATATACATACATACATACATACATACATATATATATGTATGTATGTATGTATGTATGTATGTATGTATATGTATATGTATATGTATATGTATATGTATATGTATATGTATATGTATATGTATATGTATATAGATGTAGGTTCAAATACATTTTCTAAATATCGTGTGATCGTAGGACTCATTCTTGACCAATCATTTGATAGGGGTAGTTTTGGAAAATTATAATTAAATTAATTATTATGTAATATTAATCCCTAGATTATTGGTAACTGATTGATGATTTAATCCTATATTAATCCCTCTCTTTCTGATTTTTATTTCACTCATTCTCTTTCATCGTGCCCTACTTCTTGCATCACGTCTTCCCCCAAACTTCTGATTCCGATCGCTAATGTCCTTTTGACTCCGACGAGTGACGACCACGACTAAGAGATTACGAGTTGGCTGCCATCTTCAATCTCTGCTGAGTCGACTTATCACACAAAAAGGCAAAGCGACTTCTCCTATCTCCGCCGATCGAACTCATCGGTATGAATCTCAATCGAAATCCCTGGTATCCTTTCCCAATTGAAGTTGCGTGGTACAAAATTTTCAGAAATTAAGCTATATTAAATTTTCTTTCTTCTTTATCCTTTTCCCGAATAACAATCATCGCAATTCAAATTCTGCAGAACTTAAGTCACCGACCGTTTTTTTCACTAATTTTGTGAATTAGGGTTTTAACTTATACATCTAAATTCTCTATAAATTCTTGTTATTATTCTCATCTATTTTTATATCTTATTTTCACTTGGACGAGTGACATTTTTACAGATAATATCAAAGCAATTTCGGGAAACTCATTGTCATTTTTGGTTCAATGAATTACCAAAAAATATTGTCCCGTGTCTATCATTTTCAATGGCTTTATATTGCTCTCAAATTTGTCAAGCAAATGCCAGCCGTCAAGATTTAGAAAGTGACATGAAGGGTTATAATATTGGTATTTATCTTGAAAAGTATGTTGAAAGTGTTATTAAAGAAAGTGTGATTATCAAGCAAAATGGTGAACATAAACACGAATGTGGAGTAAATTGGCCTGCAGCATTACCATCTGAAACAGTGTTAGTCGGTCGAGTAATAGTAAAGTACATAACACAACAGGGACATTTTGGTAATTTTTCCACAATTGTGAATTTGGTACGACTTAGATAAACACTCTTATGTCCGTTTGTACCATGTGCAGTTTATTTGAACTAATGTTTATTTATATGTTTTTTCAGGATCTATGTCATAATTATGAAACAACTTGTGAGAAGAAAGTTTCCGCTTCTATTGGATCTTGATGTATCAAAAATCGCAGGTTTATAATCCTCCATCCCGTGTTCTTGCTGCTGTATCAGAAATCGCAGCTTTGTTTTTATGATCACATTCTTGTAGAATATTCTTAACTTCTAATATCTTTTTTCATATTCTTTAAGAATTAGAGTGTATTTTTTCAATAATGATATTCCATTCTCTGAGAATTTGGTGTTAGTTTTTATTAGTTTTGTGATTTAGTAAGTTTATTCTCTGAGAATAGGTGTTAGTTTTTTATTGGTTTGTGTTTTGTTAAGTCCATTCTCTGAGAATGGGCGTTAGTCATTGTTTTATGTATTTAATTGAGTGTTAAGAATGTGTTCCTGTAGAATTGATCAACATATTACTAAATGGAGGATTTCATTCTCGGAGAATGAACACATAATCACACCAAATTTCATGAACTATTTTGTAAAAAAATATACAAAATATATTACATTCTCGAAGAATATGAAAAAAGGTACAATATTAAGTATATTCCATTCTCGAAGAATATGAAAAAAGGTACAATATTAAGTATATTCTTCAAGAATAAGTGTGTCAAAAGGCCAAACTAAAATACGTAAAACTGTGCATACGTAAACAAAGAGAAATCAGGATGAAGAAGGAATAGGCGGACCTCTGATCAGTGAAATCCCACCAAATTAGGAGATAAATACGTGATTCATTTTTTAAAATTTGATTAATAGACTAAAATACCCTTTTTAGGAGTTTAATTGTAAAATCTGATTAATTAATTGTTATAAATTTACAATTAGGCCCTTGAATCTAACACCATTGATCGTTTCGATCGGACGCTCCACATTTGCTCCTACGATCACACAATAATTGTTAAATGTATTTAATACTAACTCTATGTATATATATATATATATATATATATATATATATATATATATATATATATATATATATATATATATATATATATATATATATATATATATATATATATATATATATATATATATATATATATATATATATATATATATATATATATATATATATAGAGGTAGGTTCAATTGAGGACATAAAAAAGGTTGAGAACGCGAGGACAAATCTTAGCCATATATTATTCTAGATCTATGGTTGTAATTAAGCTAATAATTTTGTAATTATTAATAAAATTAAATTCAAAAAATTATATTATTAATAACATAAGGGTATTAAGGTCATTAATAATTATTCTAATTTTAACAATTCCTAAAATCTCTCGTCTATCTAATTAACCCTAAATTGATAGTTGCATTCGACGTTTTCTTTCTGTCTCTCCCGAGTCGGCCTCCAAGATCACAATGGCAGCGGCACATATATGGTCTGTGATTTATGTATTGATGAATTTTTTTACCTTTCATAATTTCGAACGCCTCGAGATTTTCTGAATGCATATCGCATACGGTGATGCAAAGGTAGGTGATGATAACAGCTGCTTGTATCTCCTGTAATGAAATTATTCGAGTATCTTTAATTATTCCTTTTTATTATTCGAAATTCAATGAAGTTTTATGTGCGGCTTAAACATCCCGACTAATTATGCATGTCTTACAAAATGACGAATATTCTTCTAATTCTTAGTCGGTTGTCTAGTTACTTTTTTTATAAAGATAAAGAAGAAACATGTTGTTAGGTCGTATGAGAGACACGTAATCCAGTTGACATGGCTAATATGATTTCTCATTGTATCATGATAATTAGAAATCATTTTATATTATACTAGTTGTAAGACCCGTGTAATACACGGGATGAAACAAAAAAACTATTAAACAATAAGATCTAAACATTAATAGTATTACATAAGAAACTTTCAACAAGACATGACGAAATTGTTAGATATATACGTCATCCAATTAAACACTAAAAAACATAATTGTTGATAACATTTGAATAATTACACATCAAATTTAAGTCCAATAATCAAGATTAAAGTTCAAACATCACTAAGATAAGAAAATGTTAAATGTAAGAATCGACTATAATTGTAAAAAAAGTAAAGTCCTTGACAAACCGAACCTGTTGAACACTACTTTTTTTAAAATGAAAATAACATCCTACATTCACAACCAAAAACAACAATTATACATACAAAACCAATATAACGGTTAAAATCTTTAAAATGTAAAAGAATGATCATATTGATCTTAAAATTAAAAATCAGCTGAGAAAGAAGCGTTGGGTTTCTATCGTAGCATTCTACATATATTTCTTTATGTTACATAATCAATTTCCAATATTTTATTATTAAGACATTTCCAATTGTAGTTTTTTCTAAACCAAACCTTGCTCTTTAAAGCCTTGCATCTGGAATATGAAAGCACAAAGTTAATATGTGAAGAAATAAGAACAGTGTAGGATGTATGTTCAATGATGATGTTAATTTAATTGGTAAGAGTTTATTTTTTAAGAATCATCGTAAGTTGTCCTTTTAATTCAAAGTTATAGTAGACAAATCATAATAAAATTTTCGTCTGTGGTTAAATCAAACAAAATCCAAATTATATAATAAATTTGTCAATGGACAAAAAAAAATTAAAAATAAATGCATTAGGTACACTAAAAACCGTTTTACTTGCTTTTTTAATACCAATTAATGCATTAAGTACACTAAAACATCAAAAATTAGTTTTTTTTAATTCAAAATTATGAGGAAATGACATGTGGCAAATTCAATGAGGAGATGACATGTGGCTTTGAGTTACTTATTTATTAGGATAGGATTTAAAAAAGTTAATCACCATTAGCCTTTTTGTATAGGATATTTTAAGAAAAGTAAATCACGAATTCAAGTTATCGATTTTAAACATTTGGAATTTGAAATATATGTTTATATGTTTCAACTTATGATTTGGTAGCTGTAATGGTACAATTGTATTTATATAGGAATATAATTATATTTATAAATGAATGTCTTAACTTTATTTATAGGTGAATACAATCGTTTATATGTTTCAATTTATGATTTGATAACTGTAACAGTAGTATTGTGGTTATATATGAATATAATTATATTCATAATTGAAGATAGCTATATTCTAAAAATATGAGATTGGTCGGATTCATTGATGAATAATCATATTACTTGTTGATTTCTATTTTATGAAGTCGTATTCATTGATGAGATTGGTCGTATTCATTTGTGACACAATATTCATTGATGAATTTAGGGATTTATAGTATGCTTATTCATTAGTGAATTTGGGGTTTATAGTATGTTTATCTACATATTCACTGATGAATTTGGGAATTATAGTATTCTTATTCACTTATTCACTGATGAATTTGCGGTTTATATTATGCTTATTTACTTATTCACTGATGAATGCACTTTCCTTGATGTCTTGGTTACAACATCCTACTTTCTAGTCCTATTTTTATAACATGTCTGATGCAATTTATACTTTGAACCATTTTCTAGGCATGAAGACGACACATTTTCTGTGTATTGTTGTTTGAAAGTGACGCGACTGCTTTGAATCTGATCTGTTATATGGCTTTTCAAGTTGCATACGTGGTGAGGAGGTTGATCATGAACAATGTTGATGCAGATGCTTCATATTTTTTGAGACCATAGGTTGATCATGTTACTTATTGATTTTACATTGATTAGTTGTTTAGTTATGTTAAATTCGTTGATGAATAATCATATTTCTTCTTGATTTTGCATCATTCATTGATGAATTTAGGGGTTTAGTATATCCAAACAATGTATTCATTGATGAATTTTAATGTAATGCCAATGTCAAATGCTTATTCACTAAATTCAGTGATGAATATTCACTATAATGCCAATTTTACTGTAATGCCAATGTTATTTACGTATATTCATTAATGAATTACATTGAATTTGTCATGTTACATATCCTTGTATGAATATTTGTTGATGAATTTTACTTTATTGACAATGTCGACAAGTTATACACTAAATTCATTGACGAAAATTCAAAAAAAAAAATCCACTGATTTCAGTGACGAAAATTCAAAAAAAAAAAAAAAAAAAAAAAAAGAAAAAAAACCCACGAAAATTCAAAAAAGCTATATTCAAGGAAATAATTATAACCAATCCCATTATTTTAGGTAACTTATAATTATCTTGATTTTATTTACTACTATAGATATACTAAGATTACTATTATACCATTGTGAAATGATTGGTCCAAAATTGTCCTTGCGTTCTCAACCTTTTAATTGTCCTCGTTTGAACCTCTCCCTATATATATATATATATATATATATATATATATATATATATATATATATATATATATATATATATATATATATATATATATATATATATATATATATATATATATATATATATATATATATATATATATATATATATATATATGAGAGAGAGAGAGAGAGAGGCTGACATGAGCATGAACCACTTAATGAGATTGCCATCTCGGTTAACCCTTCTTCAATTCTTTCCATGTCCAAATCTTTATCTCATGACTTCATGACAAACATATATACATATAGACACGTTTTATGTGTGTATATATGTGAAACCTGAGTGGTTTCATTTCTCGAATCAAACACACCGCAACAACAATGGCTCTTCATTTGTATAAACTCATGAACCTACTACCACTTGCCACTTTCATCATCCTCAACCACATCTGCAACGCATATTCTTCTCCGGCAAATCCATTAACCCCCAGTCATCACGACATCCACGTCCAGATAAGAAAACTTCAAGAATTGAAGTCATCGCTCTCCCAAACTAAACCAGTAAGTACCTATAATCCTTATTTTGTTGTATGATGTCAGTAACAATAATTCGAACTGTAACTCATGAAAAACTTGAAATAATTTAAATGTAGGTATCGAGTTCACGTTTATACGGCGTGAGCTTGTACGGAGCGGACCCAACGGGGAAAACTGATAGCACCGACGCAATTCTTAGAGCAATATCGGATGCGGTGTCAGAAGAACGTGTTGGGTTATTGATGGATGGAATAAGCAACCACGGCGGCGTACAAATAAGTCTGGAAGGCGGGATTTACGTGATTAGCCGGCCGATGAAGTTTCCGGTGGCAGGAGTTGGAAATATCGTGGTAAGTGGAAATTAAAGTTAGGCAAGAACCTGAGACTAAATTCGACAAGTTTTGACCGCTTTAAGTCAATAATAATTGGAAGTAGAAATTTGGAAAAATCTAATAGTATTTCATATAAAATAAAACGTGAGTGGAAATATATAGATACAAATTACAATATCGGTATAATTTTTTATTTGCACATAATTATAGAGCATATGCACAATCCCAAAATTAAATATTAATTATTTTCATTTTTATTTACTTTAATGGTTTATGAACAGATATTTGGAGGGACATTGAAAGCATCTGATAATTTCACATCAAATGATTATCTAATAGATTTATCAACTTCATCGTCTTCTTCAAACAAGAACTACAACTACGAATACATAACGCTTCGTGACATAATGTTGGATTGTAATTATCGTGGTGGAGGGATTCGAGTGGTTAATTCTTTAAGAACAAGCATCGACAATTGTTACGTCACCCATTTCACAACCAACGGAATCCTAGTACAAGGCGGTCACGAAACATACATACGCAATTCCTTCCTAGGACAACACATAACCGCCGGTGGTGATCCCCACGAACGAAATTTCTCCGGCACAGCCATAAATTTAGCCGGAAACGACAATGCAGTCACCGACGTTGTCATTTTTTCTGCCGGAATCGGAATCATGGTTTCCGGCCAAGCCAATGTTATCTCCGGCGTACATTGCTACAATAAAGCCACCGGCTTGGGTGGTACCGGAGTATATTTAAAGTTACCTGGCCTTACACAAACTAGAATCGTCAATTCTTACTTCGATTTCACCGGAATTATCACAGAAGACCCCGTTCAACTTCATGTTTCCGGTTGTTTTTTCCTCGGGGATGCGTTTATACTGTTGAAATCTGTTCATGGTGTTGTAAACGGAGTAAACATTGTAGATAACATGTTTTCTGGATCAAATAGAGGAATAGATATAATTCAACTAGATCAAAAAGCGGGGGCGTTCAACAATGTCGATCAAGTTGTGGTGAATAATAACAATGTGAAAGGGATGAATATGAAGGCAACTGTCGCTAAAGGTGTCACGAAAGGTAACGGGACGTTATGGACTGTAGACTTTAATCGGATATTGGTTTTCCCACGACACATAAAATTTGTTCAATACACATTGATGACAAGCCAAAGTAACGTGTTCCCGAACTATGTTTTACGTAATATTACAAACAATAAAGTGTTTATCGAATCGAATATAGCAGTTGAAGGCACCGTTTCTGTGACGGTGGATCAAGGTTTGTCGTAAGTAATTTTTTTTATATTCGTTGTTTCATATTGTATTCTCAAACTATACATTATTTGATTGGTTCAAAAAGAGGCCATGACATTTATTCTTGTATTTATGTTTGTCAAAATGACGACTATGTTCCATTGTTTTATAATTTTTTCGTTGAATTATTTACCATCAACAAACAAGTTTCAAACTTTTAATTCATGTGTTGATGTCCCGAAAATATGTTATTCTGAACCGTCTTTAAATTTATACAAATACATACAAACAAATAATCTATATCGAATTTATAAGTGTGTATAAATAGTTTAAGCTAGCTTATGAATATACGTAACTAGTAATAGAAAAACTTAACATTTGCGAGTTTATAGAAATGCTAAAAGAATTCATGTTTTATAAATGTATAAAAATAATAGTCAATGAATATCACAAAAAAGTCCTTACTGAAAATGATGGAGATTATAAACTTTAAGATATAGCAATTTTCTTCATACTTAAATACATAGAAAAACTGAAATATCTGCCCATGGCCCCATACGTAGTTTTAACAGATTTCTTTATATCTTGAAGTTTAATGATTTTGAGATGTTGAAAAACCGATAGATCATACATAAAGTTTTCAAAAGATATGACAATACTTAATTTTTCCTTTACAGATGGATTAGTTGTGGGGTGCAATATATACAAAGAAAAAGCAATATTAGCTAATTAATCAAATACTAAATACTAAGAACACAAAGAAAATAAATCATTCGAAGTATCCCCAAAGTTAATCCATGAATTTGGGTAACACTTCACTATGTCCCAAAATAAACGAAGCCAAACCAATTATGTACTTTATAAAACCAAACTGATCAATCTTGAACCAAGCCCAAATGCACAACAAAGGAGACTCTTCCGCAAATGACTTTTGCGGCCAATTACCTTCATGTAATAATATGCTCCAACAAAACTAAATCACTATTAGAAAAAAAAAGTTTTTAATGACAGTGAAACAATAACATAGATGTCCGTCATAAAATGATGTCATTTATTGTAAAAAATTTAAAAATTTACGACATACATAAATGTCCGTCATAAAATGATGTCATCTTCTCTCAAAATTCATGACATCTGTCATAAAATCAAATTGAAAAAAAAACACACGCTAAACTTTATATTTTGTCTATCATCTTGAAATAAATTGATGTCACTTTATTATTTGCCTCTTTCCCTCTATAACGCCTATTGATGTTGCTTTTCAAAACACTCTCTCGTACTAGCAAACCAAATCCATCTAGGAATGTAGGGTTACTCCACCACTCTGCCAGTGTCGTGCTCACAGGGGCTCCATAAGGCAGTCAAAAACTAAATCTGCAATATATAGCAAAGAACTTTGAGAATTCAAGAAAAAGAAGCAACATACATGTAAAATGAGGAGTGAGATTCTTTGGAGGATAATTCTGAATTTCTGATGATGATATGAAAAGGAGGGCAATACTAAAGTAGTTACGTGAAAACTAGAAGTGTAGTTGTAGTCAAGTCCACAAGCAGAGCTTTTATGTTGTGGCAAAAAATTAAGACTAAATAAGAAATGAAAGAAAAAAATGAATTGCTTTCATTGAAACGTAGGAGAGATATTTTATAAAAGAAATACAAGGTCAGAGAAAGGGCTATATGCAGAGGTTTGTTCCAATAATAAATACAATAAATGCAAGTGGGTCAAATGCAAATAAAAAAGTAAGGGCAAATATGTAAATTTAGACAAAGATAGATGCACTTGATTACTTCATAATTTTAGGGTTTATGAAGACTTGTATTTGAAACCACACTTGCTTGCGAACTCAAAAGTTGAGTGCTTGCACTACCATTTTCATTTCGAAACAGATCATGGGTCAAATGGAGACAAATATGAAAATCCTATTGAGAGCATTGCAATATCCGTTCGAAAAACAATTTAAGGTAGGTGTATTTATGCACAAGGTTTTTAGGGCAATGGTGGTTGCAACAAAAGTGGTTGTTGTTTATTATACTAAGCAATATGAATTGTTGAGGGACTACACACTCGAACATCAAGCCAGAAAAACGGTTACAAATGTCAAGTTAGATCTTTATAGTAAACAAATTCAGGTTGTAGTTACTGAATGTTCAGTAGGATTTACATATGTTTGTGTGACGACCGTTTCGTCACCAGCCAAATAATTGAGAACGTGTGTTAGATGTCAACAATTCAAGTGACCAACAAGGGCATTATGGCCATTGCAGATAGCGACGATGGGTGGAAAATGTGCAAAACTAGAACTTGACTAAGTGTTTTACCAAAGATAGCATCACGCGATGCATAATGCTTGTGCACACGACGATTTATGATGAGGCCATCGCAACACTGTGACTTAGAGATTGAGACACAAAGGAATTGGGAGATCGCAACCCGTCCGTGTGTTCGACACGACGCGAAGGTCGCACATGTCAGTCACGATTTAAAGCCCTAGACCGACTATTTTGGGACATTTTGTCCAAATCTGGAGAAGAACAAAGGAGGGGAATTATTCCTTGGGTTTGTTTGAGGTGAGATCGAATGAAAGAAGTGGGATTACGAGATCTAACACTACTTGCGTAGATTAAAGGTAAAATCCTAATTTCCTCCTTGATAGATTTATTTTGAGATCATATTATGGTTTAGTAGAACTCGATTTTGAGGCCGTAGGGTTGGAAACCCAGGCCATTGTTATTGGAAATGACTTAAACATCAGCTTGTTGAGGTTTAGAAGGATCTGAAACGGACTAGACCAGTGTCTAGCCGCTATATTCAAAGGACGCAACGCGTTGCTTGAATGCTTATAAGACGCGACGCCTTGTTCGAGGGTCGTGACGCGTTGGTCAGTCATGGTCACGATGTGTTGGCTTGCTGGTAGCGATGCACATACCTCTTGGTTGTGTCGGGTTGCTTTGTTGATCGCGATGTTATGATCAAGTTTGGGTCTTAAATGACTTATGTATGAAGGGTAGCCTTAGGCCATAGGTACTTGAGTTGTGATACTGACAAATGATATACAGGTGATGTTATAACCTCTAAGACTAGAAGAGAAGCAGACTAGCTGGATTGGACCAGAGAAAACTGCGAAATCGATAAGTTGAGTACATGCTACCAAAATATATAAGATACATGTCATAAATCATATAGCTGTGATAATGTATTATATATATATATATATATATATATATATATATATATATATATATATATATATATATATATATATATATATATATATATGGAGGATCAATTGAAGCCAACGAAAAGGTTGAGACCGCGAGGCCAGTTTTGGACCAATCAAATTATAAAGGCATTTTAGTAATTATGTATTTCAATTAAATTATATCAAAATTATAGTTTCCTAAAATCTAGGATTCTGATTCCTAAAATCTAAGATTTTGATTGTTAGTTACCAAAACAACCAATAAACTAATTTTTACTTTTTTAATAATATCATATTATATAACCTCAATTTTTTACTTATTTTTTATTTTTTTATTTTATTAATAGATAGTAATTATCATTTTTCGGTCAAAATATATTTTTCATTGTATCATTTGAGTTATACGAATTCAATCATTAATGATTATAAAACACAATGTAGTTATAATCATAAATGATTAGATCTCTAAAAAATAAAAATAGGTACGATTGTAAAATATAAAATGAATAAAACACGATATAAAGATAAAAAATTTAAAATATTCTTAATCATGAATGAATAAAAATACCTCTAATTATAATCATAGATTACTACACCTCTAACTATAAATTAATAAACATTAACAAAATAAAAATTACAACTGAATTCCTACATTTCAAGTTATATTTATTAATGAATATAATTGTAACAATAAATGAATTCACACATCGTTGTGTTTGCTTCGAATTTTCTTGTTACACCATACACGAAAAAAGATGAGACACCCATGATCATTTTTGTTCTTGGATACACACCTGCAAAATCAAATTCAAGGATATCAGAAAATGATTATAACCATATTAAACATAAATGATTAATAGTCATATTAAACCTAGCTAAAGTTATAATCAGAAATGATTTAACCAATATTCTAATTATTTATGCAATTATATTTATAATCATCAATAAGTATAGTTATAATCATCAATGATTATAGTTATAATCATCAATAATTAACGCATGAAGAACTTTTAACACACAATTACATACACTAACCGTTTCAATCACCAATGATTAGTATCACATTTTGGATGGAAGTGCAGGGTAATCAGGTCAAGCGATGTGGAAAACGATGGATGGTTGTCAGGGAACACAATTAATTTTTTCCAGGTAGCCATCGGGTTGTTGCCGGAACCATCATCTATTGTGGAGCATTGGTTTTCTAGAGAGAGAGAAACAGAAATTGACGTCAACATTTAGAACATTTATTAATTACAATTAATCTCTTCAAGAACCCAAACAAACCGTAACTTTCAAAAATTTTAACACTCAAGAATTGATATTTGCACCTTCTAAATGCTCCATCAATTTAACCTTACAAAAAATAAAATCATGTATGATTTTAATGGTGGGAATAATAATTTTCAAATAGTACAAACAAAAGTAAGTAGATTCTCATACACTTGGGTGTTACTTTGTTGTATCCTCCAATCAGAAGATTAATATATCTACTTACTATCAAAAACATATAAGTTTGATTACGGCAGCTATTATAACCTTTTGCGAATTATTTATTAATTTTCTATACAGCGAATGAATTATTTAACCATCAAGTTTATAGTTCCATTATAAAATAACTTTTATTTGCTTAAAGAGAAGAAAGAAGAAAGTAATTGGGAAAACAATTCCCACCATAATCGAGGAAGATAATCTTTTTTTTTTTTTGAACAGCGGCAAGGAAGATAATCAATACCAGAAAGTGATAAGGATGGATACGAACCGATCTCTAATCGCCGTTCTCTCCTTCTCTCGGTAGCATAACCACACAAACACATACACCATTAGTTTCACCCTCTCGATCGACTCTGTTTCTCTATTCCACTGCAGAAACGAGGTGAGATCGCTGAAGACACGAGATGAGATCGAGAGAGAGAGGGAGCGAATTAGGGTTGAAGGACGGCAAGAGAGAGGAATGAAGAGAAATAAAAGGAGGGGAGAATATCAAGGAATTGATAAAATTAGAAAAAATGTATAATTACTCTACTATCCTTATCAATATTTAATTTAAATTAATTTAATTTAAAATGTATTTATAATTACAAAATACTATTTAATAATAGCCGTAGATCAAAAATAATAAATGGTTGAGATTTGGCCTCAAGATCTCAACCTTTTTTTTGGCCTCAATTGATCCTGATTCTATATATATATATATATATATATATATATATATATAGCAATGCATGTTTAGGTGGAGCTAAGAGTAATTATAGACCTACATCCCTTTGAAGACGGGGGATCAGCTGTCCATAGATCCATGATAAGGGCTGACCTTGTAGGATTACAACCATGGTGCATATTAATGATAAAACATGATAAGGGAAGGGAATGTAGAGTGGCATTGTTTGGAGTAGAAACTTGGCTCCTAGGTTGACAACAAGTGAAATTTGTCTATGCTGGTTGAGTCTAAGAGTGAGATTAGGTACACATCCTTTGTAGGGATAAGACACGACATGTCTTTACATCTATGACGAGGAACTGCCTCTGTAGATAGAGATTGTGATTCCCTTCTCATTCTTAAAGACATACAATCATTCTCAAAGAATGACAATAATAAAAAGTCCATACGACCCTTATCTAATATTTAATTTTGTAAACGAATTAATTTTTTGTTCATTTTACCAAATAAACATATTCTCTTTTCTCACAAGAATTGTTTTTATAATATAATGTATCTCTCTCTCTCTCTCTCTCTCTCTCTCTATATATATATATATATATATATATATATATATATATGTGTGTGTGTGTGTGTGTGTGTGTAGATACATACGTACATGCATGCATGCATACATACATGCATACATACATACACCCCCCCCCCCAAAAAAAAAAGCACGTTCCCTGTGATCTTATGTGGCATTTTATTCAAAATCAAGACAAATAGATACATGCTGAGAACTGAACCTTGATGAAGTCTAATTTCGACTAGGAATGACACTGTGTCTCTAACTAGGGTCCCGACACTGATCGTGGACGGACAATACATGTTGCAAATAAGCATGTCATATATCTAATGGTCCCTTCTAGCTTCCAAGGTCTGCTAAATCATTTCTCGGGGAATACAATCATACGTCTTCCCCAAGTTAATGGGCACCATATGGAGATTCCTCTACCATTTTTTATATTTCTCCATTAGACGTCTAAGTGGATGGATCGCCTTAGCCGTCGACCTTTCATGCATGAAACTGAATTGGTTATTTATGATTGCCGTGACGCTATGTTACCGAGCTTCCAATACCATTTCCTATAGTTTCAATGTATGACTAAGTAGCTTAATACCTCTATAGTTTTTTCTTAGTTTTGGGCATCACTTTTTTTTTCTTATATATTGGAATCACATAACTTGATCTTCACTCCTTAGGCATATTGTTAGTATACATACTATAACTAAACATATGAATTTAATAAAATCAAATAGTATTTGGTAAATTATATATCCAACATGGCGTGACTTCATCAAACTGTTTATTAGCTTCCATGACCATCAACTCCTCTATGCAAGGATTAGTTTGGTTCATATCCACGTTGAATGATGTATCAGCTTTACGAGATTAATCATCTTGACATTTAAGTTGAGCGTGGAATGCTAAATCAGTCAGAATACTTGCAAAATGATATATTGATAACATAAACAATTTAAAAAACAATTGGTAACAAATAAACTCAATAACGGTAACAAGTTATAATTTTTGTTATTAATATCAAATAACTCAAAGACTAACAATTATCTATCAAAAACTATTTGCTTTGGGTTCGAAAAAGGGAACGTATATATTCTTAATACCATTCTGACATAAATTTAAATAAACGTAAATAAACAAGTTCGTGATGTAAAAAAAACCCTGATTCATTTGTGCATAAAAAAGGTCAAAAATATTATATATTTATGTATTACTTATCAAAAGAGCAAGTAGTAGTCGACCGTTGTTATTAATTGTATTTTTAAATTGATTTTAGTTTTCATTTTTAACACAAATAATTAAAAACCTCAATAAATAAATAAAAACATCAACCAAAGATTCATTATATCTTCAAAATTATAAAGATTACAATTAGAATTTAAATATTGTGCATACAAATATTTTCGATCTATATATGAAGTAATCAATCCGGACTTGATAGTGATGTTACCAGTTAGGCTGTACGGTATAAGGGAAAAAAACGTCATCAACATCGACGTGGCACTCCAATGTCGTCAACATCATCGTCCCGTGATGTTGGCATCCTTCAGCGCCATCGACGAAACGATATTTTGATGCCTCTCTCTCAACAGCTACATCAATTAAATAAAAAAAATTCAATTCCCAAATTAAATCCACTTTAACGTCTATAATTTCAAAAAAAAAAATCAACTATAAATATACACGCAACCTTCAAATAATTTCACATCAACTTCATTCAAAAACCCTCAAATTTTCTCTCAATTTTACACAACCAAAAACATATCGTGTCCATCTCGTAGAAGAAACGATTGACTAGTTAACGTGTGATCGGTGATTCTTAACTCGATCGAAAAAGTTATCGATATTTTAGAAGAAGAAGAAGATGGTACTCAAATTTCACATCTGAGGACGCGGGTCAGGTTGCTCGGTGACCGTAATGTAATGTTTAATTTGAATTTTAATATAACGTTTTTATTTTTATTTTATCAAATTTTAATTTAAATGTTATATTTTAAAAAAATAAAAATAATAAAATGGTATATAATGGCACTCACCCCCTGTTGTAGGCTCACAAAGACATTGTCAATAACATTCTATGTAGCGTCTACTTGACAGTCAATGCCCACGGGTTCGTAGGAAATGATACTGCTTAGTCTTAAAAAAAATAATTTTTCATATTTAATTTTTTTATTAGAAAGAAGTATGTAAAATCAGGTCCGAGTTTGAAATCCATATTTTGAGTTTTATGGTCATTTTTTACAATTTGAAAGAAGTAGTATATATATATATATATATATATATATATATATATATATATATATATATATATATATATATATATATATATATATATATATATATATATATATATATATATATATATATATATATATATATATATATATATATATATATATATATATATATATATATATATATATATATATATACTACTTCTTTCAAATTGTAAAAAATGACCATAAAACTCAAAATATGGATTTCAAACTCGGACCTGATTTTACATACTTCTTTCTAATAAAAAATTAAATATGAAAAATTATTATATATATATATATATATATATATATATATATATATATATATATATATATATATATATATATATATATATATATATATATATATATATATATATATATATATATATATATATATATATATATATACTACTTCTTTCAAATTGTAAAAAATGACCATAAAACTATATAGGGAGTTGTTCAAATAAGAACCATTAAAAGATTAAGAACTTAGGAACTAATTTTAACCTTTGATTGAAAAAAAATGGAAGGACTAGATCTGATTATTGAAATCCCGTTTTTTGCTTTTTTTTTTTTTGTAAGGAATGGCAAAATAGTCATTTTAACAGTTTACTTCACTTATCTGCATACTCATTCACAGTTTACCACATCCATTCATATACTAATTCACAATTTAATAAACTCATCCATACAATCATTCTCCAGATTAATACAAAAACATTCAACACATTAAAAAACCATTCACAATACTTATAGAACACACATAAATATACATGAAGTTCTAAATACAAATAAAGTCACAGTTCAAATTACATGATTCACTGTTTAATTTACACTACATTCACAACTTAATAAAATATTTCATAGTTCAGTTTACATTATAGGGCTAATAACATAAAAACCACTATAGTTTGACCAAAATCCGGTTTAAGCACTATATTTTTTTTCGTTCTAAAAAAACCACCCATACTTTCAAAAAAAATCGTAAAAACCACTCATATTTTCAAAAAATACATTGCGACCACTATAACAAATTAAAGTCATGATTGTATGTTGTCAAATCGGAACACTTCTTACCCCTGTCACATTCAAAATTTAGTGTATTCACTTGGACACTCTATGCATTCACAACGTGGCCGAAGAGTTGTAGTTACGAAAACCAAAATTACATGTAGACAACGTTATTTATCATTATCACTGCAATGAAGTTCCAATATTTGCCTCAAATGTCGATATGAAACTTTTCACATAACCTTTCGATAAAAAAAATCGTCAAAAGTTATAAAATAAAATGAACAGCGGTCAATATGAATTTTTTTTAAAGTATGAGTGGTTTTTATGGAACAAAAAGAAATATAGTGGTTAAACCAGAATTTTGGTCAAACTACGGTGGTTTTATGATATTAACCCTACATTATATTCACAGCTTAAAACTCTTGCATATTTCATGGAAGCATTTCATCAAACATCTTCTGTGCATTTTGTGTCCAGAACTATCTTTAGACTCTACCACAGGAGAATATATCTGACATAAAGAGAGAACATATATGAGATAAAGAGAGTAGTGGAGTGTATTTGGTGGTGCAGAACAAGGTAGAGATGGCGATGGTAAATGGATCTAGTGGTGTTCACCGGAGATCGGAGAAAAAGAGAATGAGGCAACCTGATGGTGTTTCACTAGAGTAACCATGGGGATGAGAAAATAGATTTGATGGTTTCTTACCTGAGAATGAGGCAACCTAATCGAGGAATACATAGAGAATAAGAATAACCGACTGGAATGACATATTATACCTTCTTAATTTGACCATAGCACCGACGATGACGATAGTATTCCCGTTCTACGCTGACTTCGATTTCTTGCTCACTTTGTGTTTACGATTTCTTGACTTTGATTCTTGCTCAGTTCTCGTCTTTTCGTACAACCATAACCACTACATTGACTTCATTTCTTGCTCAGTTCCCATCTTTGTCGTTCAATTTCTGGTTGTCGCTGATTTGGGGAGACGATTTGTTGTTGTTGCTGATTTGGGAGAAAACTAGGTTTAGGAACAAAAGTTGTCTGAAAATTGGGGGAAATACTAATGTTGGGGGGGAACAAAAATTCGATTAAGGCGCCATATTCATTGAGGGAATGGAGACAAATTCGGTGAGAAGAGGAAATAAGATAATGGTATCAGTCTCAGATTTCTCGCTATCTAAGTGAATGTTGCCCAAATTTAGCGATGGATTGGAGAGGGGCCAAATATGTGTCTTATTCGTCTCTATTCTCTCTGTAAACTTGCGAAAAATCTGATTTAATAACCCTCAAAAATTCCGTTGGCATTCCCTCTCTGATTTGCTACGGAAAAAAATAAGTTTCTAATCCGTCTCTGAAACCCACATTTTTAGTAGTGATTTGTTTGGAAAATATGATAACGTGAATATGAAGTATACCATTAGTTATATAATGTATGCACAATTAAGTTAATATTTAGAAAAAAAATTATTTTGTCTCAAATATTGAAAATATTACACATAAAAGGACTAATAACGTTTTGAATTTATGACAAGTTAAAGAGTTAATGATTTTGCTAATTAATCTAATTAATTAGGTACACTAGATGTGTGGGTATTATAGATGATTTTTAGAGATAGAGGTGTGAACACATGTATATTTACTTGTATTTAGAGATTATGCGGTTATCTTTAATCTTAGTCGTGATATGAGTTTTACATATACTCAAGACTTCCATTAGTAAGCGGGGAAATAAAATATTAGTTGATGAACAGGGACTTATTATTATACGATTGGTCATATAGGAGAATCTGATGCATGATATCAGAGCATTGTTTATAGTGAACTAAGTATATCAATCCATTTAAAATATACAACTATAAATACAATGGGACTAAAACTCTCTTAAACAATCTGTACAAAGTATACTTTAAAATACAATGATATTTTTATAAAGTATAAGTACAAGTACATACATACTAGAACAGTGTCAAAACCAGAACAATACAAGAGTAATAAGATGAGTTGAACACTACGAGTAGGCCTAGGTAGTTATGTAATCATACCTAGGACAGATAGAGCCTGATCAACTGTATTTGTCCAAGGTATGACTAACATGTACTTAGAAATAGTCGTAGTGAACAACAAGTCTAAAAACTTACCAAGAACCATATACAAAGAAACTCTAAAACAAAATATAAAGCTAAAATACTACAGGAGTATTTTATAATACTATAGAACCATACATCTAGACACTTTATGTACCTCTTATACCCCTATCCTTATATAGTAGACCTGACAATTCGATAATACCTGACCAATAACTATTATCGAAAACCTACCATCATCCCTACCAACAGTTTCATTAAACTAATATTGGTATAAATTCAATCTGAAAGCCGAAGGCGGGCTATATCACCTGCCAAGTCTTCTGATTTCTCTTCACTTGTGATCTTGAGAAAATCATGGTTAAAACCACTCATAGCAGAAACAGAAGGCACAGATTGTTGCTGTGTATGGGTCCCTGATGAAGCTTCCTCCATCTTCTGAACCTTTCTTTTCTTGTAAACAGCCTTAAAGGCAGCTTGCCTCAATCTCTTTGTGATATCAGTTATCTTCGAATTGGAACCCTCGACTATTGCTCTTTTCTCGTTCTCTAGACCAAATATTATGTCTGCTCTACTACGATTATTATCCAATTTTTGTTGCATAAATACTTTCAGTCATTACAATCTTATGGCATTGAAATTGTGGAGAAAGAAATACAATTCTTAACCTGGGTATGGTTAATAAGAGTTTGTAGACTCTTAATCTGTCGTCGAGGCCAACTTTTGATGCCTAACTTCCTACAGCGTTGCTTCAACTGTGTTGATCCAACGTTGAGTTTCCTTGCAGCTTCCAAAATGGGCTTGTCAAAATGCATGGATATTGTTTCCTTACTCAACGCATGTCTAGAACCCCTTTTTCTACGAATTTCAAAGGTTCTTGGAATCGAGGTTGAAACGTTTTCATTTTGGATCAATTGTGTATGATCCTGATCACTAACACTTTCATTGTTACCTATTATGGGTAATAGTTCTTGATTTCCAAAATCAACCATAAACCCAGAATTCCCATTCTTGAAACTTTCTAAGTTACTTTGGATCAATTGAAAATGATCCTGATATTGAAAACCACCCACGGACTCAGGATTCGCTGAAGCGAGCCCGATAGTGTCATCATGGATCGGCTGTATTTGATCCTGATTTTGAATGTCAGTTTGAAACCCCTAATTTGTTTAGATCTACTCCACTATACAGTATGGGCACGTTCATGCTTAGATTATCATTAGTAAGATCATCTACAAATGGATCTGTGTATAACGTATGTTAGATAATTAAGCAAAATAAACATAAAGCTTAACAAAATGACTTAACCTGGAAGTATATATTGAGATTGCTCAACAGCGATGTCTTGATTTAAAGGCAATGGATCTTCAGGGAAAATACTCATCAGAGGAAAAACTTCAAGATCATCTTGAGGTTGATCCAACGATAATATATTTGGAAAATCTATACCTCACATAGTTTAAAACAAAAATCAAAACGTTAGAAAAAGGAATAAGAAATAAAAGGAGTTTAGGATACTATAGTTACCAAACCCCAGTGGAGGTATCTGATTAAATGATAGGGAGGTACCCTCTTCCCTTAAGAAATTCAGCTTAGTGTCTGACAAATTTTCCATAGGAGATCTATTTTCCATACCTCGATTTGAAAATCTGAGATTATATAAGAATAAACTGGTAGTAGCAAAAGATGTAGATATGGATGATACTACATACCCGTTTATATAGTATCTTACAGCTGGAACTGAAAGGACAACCCACGTTCTTATTTCCGAAATTCAAAATATCTACAGTAGGTGCAATCTTTTCACTACCCTAAGTGATATCTTTTCCAAATTCGCGGCTTGACTCCGATGAGGACAGGATAACGAAAAGACATTTATATATATATATATATATATATATATATATATATATATATATATATATATATATATATATATATATATATATATATATATTCTGATAACGGAAATAGTTCAATGAACATTTAATTCAATAATAATCTATTCATAAATAATGAACTAGAACTTACTCATCTGGCATCTGTACAACTCGTGGTTCACCTGTATCTGACATGTTTCCTTCCATCCTACGAGTATCAACTGTAAAATGACATCACATATAATATCTTAAATATGCTTAGGCATTTCCATAATACTTAACTCAAATGATTAAGAAATCAATAGCTAATACAAGTCACAATTAGAGAATATCATATGTTATCAAACCGAAACTCCTAATTTCACGATTTTACTAAATCAACTGTTAAAAAAAACATCACAATATTTGGACTCAATACAACAAATATTAGCAACCTACATATGAGGTGAACCAATGCATACTTTCAGATTTGGACATCTAGGGTTTGAAACCCTAACACTCAAAATTTTTAACCTTGTGAATTAAGAACTCGAGAACGCGTTCCGGGTGTTAAATCCGACTTCCGCAAACTTTTCCTACACAAAACCCTTGATCAAAATAACCAAATTTGGCACCTTTACTTTGAAAATAATCTTGGAGGATTTTTGATTCGTAAATGGGGTAAATAAGGAAAGCTGCCCAAATAACCCCGCTAACACAGGTTAGCGACGCTAACTAGTAAAGTTAGCCTTGTTAACTTCTAAAAATCCGATCCGTACTCCAAAACCCAACCCGTGTAATTCTACTGGATGCTACAGTAACTAGAACACGCCCCGTGTAACTCTTGTAAAGCTAAACAGTTTCGAAGATGTGTACTACACGAGCCGAGTAACTCTTACACGACCCATGTAACTCCTTTATACTATTTTTAAGGTTTAAACTCCTTCTAAATGAATTTCTAATCCTCCTAACTCACATAACAACCTAGTAACTCTTATTTATACTATGATTAACTCAAGTTACTTATAGAAAATATCACGGCATTACACTCCAAAATCAAAGTAATTGAAAACTAGGAAGCACCAAGCGTGGACCTGAATTTACCTAGGAACGTGAGGACCAGATGAAACTCAAATACCCACATCTCTTCCCAAACCCTTGAGGATCTATTCAAAGTGCTAAATTTCGGGACGAAATTCCTTCTAACGGGTAGATAATGTGACAACTGTCAAAATTGGTCAAAAGTAAACCAAAGCGTAAGTTAGGTCAATATATATGAATGTAAATTTCATAACCTCTACGATATATTATTGGATATTATAATACTACTTATGCTAATTTAAATTAATTATACGAACAAACGTTATTAAGTTAAATTTTTTTGGTATAAAAAAAATTTTACGTTGTGAATAGTGTCCGACGTGAACAGTAATTCGGCGTGAATAGTGTTTGGTGAAAAAAAAATTTTCAAAGTCTTCTTCAAAAAGGGTGGGAAGACTTTGAAATTTATATTTTCCATTTTTTTATAATTTTTATTAATGTGGGCCACACTTAATTATTTATTCATATTTATATATTTTACCCCCAAAGAATTCGTATTTTCATTTCGAACACTATGTATTCAATACGTATTGTTAAATTTATCAAAAATATTATGACTTTTTATAAAACGAAAAATTTACCGTCAAAACCGTATCGTCGATGCGAACAACCTGACGTCAAAACGTAATATTATTGAAATTAGTTTTATATTTAATATTTTATTTTTCTTTAAAATGAAATTGTATTTACATTTAAATCCTATATTTTCATTAAACTTACAATTAATACCCTTTCGTTAATTCATTAAAGATTTCTAGTTAAAAAGTTGATATTATTAAACTACGATTTACGTAGATTATATTTTAATAAACAAAAATCATTTATTTTATATAAAAACTATTAAATCTATTTAAAAAGTATTTTAAGGGTATGTTTTGTCATAAACAAATTCTAAAAGCCATAAAAGTCATATATCTGTATCTTGAGAGCGGTGTCTAGGCCGATCATTTGGGCTAGGTTGCTGGATTTCCGAAAGGCTTATACGCTGAAAGGGTCCTGCCTCCCTATTTGATCTTCTACCTGGCCGTTCTTTATTTGATATTCATGAAATATTATATTTGAATTAATAAAGAGTATAACCAAGTTATTACACCACTATTATGGAAAATATCTTAAAAGATGTTGTTTATAACCATTTAAATAAGTTATTTCACATATATTCGTAAATATATGATTTTCACGACAAGAATACTAAAAATAAACTATTATAGGAATAGTTTGTGGTTACAAATGTTACTATAACCGTTAGAACAAGATAATTAATTATATACAAATATATAATTATTATACATTACTATATTATCATGGGAAAAATGATAATGGGCAAATACAATGGTTTTTCATACACAAACTTTACGTAAACAAGTTGATTGATACATACATTTTTGTGAGACGGGTCTTCACAGTGCTTATTTAAGTACATACTATAAGTCCTGAAATTTATAACCAGAGTCTCGGTAAGAGAACGTGATATTTGTGTATAGATTTATACGGGATTGACAACCCCGCACCTGAGCTGCTAGCTACAGCTAGACCGACGGGTCTGAGGTGACAAATGTCATAACAGTCCGACGCCTGAAGAACGTCGAAGCAGGCCTACATGGTCACAGTATGGTTATAGGACGTCTCGCATGGGAAATAAACTTTATAAATTGTTTACGTGGAAATATACATTTTCAAAGGTTTTATACTACAAGCTACGCTATACATTTTAGTCTTTGGATTTTTAAGACTTGGATACATTCATAAGAAAATATTGGATTTTCTTGGAGTACAATACTACATTTTACAAGGAAAGAGATTTCTTATACAAGTTTTATGGTATTAAAACTACATTTTTACAAGTTACAAATATAAGTATGGTTTTACTTATATACACTGGTTCTATGGGAATTAAAACTATGCTTTATAAAAGGTATAAATATAAGTACGATTTACTTATATATACTAGTTTTATGGAATTAAGTCTACGATTAGTCTACAAGTAAACATCTATTTACACGGTTTCATACAACAATAAAACTACGTAATACTATTTTCAAGTATAGAAATACTTATACATTTACGGTCTTTGGGTTTTAAGACTACGACTCATTTATAAGAAAATATTGGATTTTCTGGTTTCCAACAGTATCTTTTTACAAGGAAAAAGGATTATGGATTTTCTCATACAAAAATCTTATGAACTCACCAACGTAATGTTGACACTCTTTCAAACTACTTGTATTCTCAGGAAATTGATAAGGTAACTACAACCTTTGACGATGGGTCGCTATGGCGTCATACTATGTATTTTGATATCATATTGTAATTGTATTCAAAACATACAATTTTTTTTGAACTATTGTAACATTTACAATTATGTATATGATGGATGTGTTTGCTTTGATCACTATTGTACAAACGTTGTTGTGATACTGTTCATGAAGTCATCCACCCTCAGACGTTTCCGCCATCGTGGTTTGGGGGTGTGACACATGAGGACGATGTCTAGGGTCAAGACATTTTTCAGACATGTCGACCAAGATGAGGATTATTTGTCGACTGCTCAGTTGACATCAATGTGAGTACATAGAATTTTCGAGCACACATTCCATGAAAATAAAAGTGTTTTGTCATATATGCCTTATGTGTATTTGTAACATCCTTAAATTGGGGCAAAAAAGTTTAAGGATTAAAGATAAGAATTAATTTAAATAACCATAATAATTAATAAAAAGAATAAAATGAGAAGTTATAATCTAGAAGGGATTTGTGATCTAGGGTAAATAATTTAATAAATAAAAATAATAAATTTAATAATCATAATAATTAACTTACATCAATTTAAATTAATCTGTGTATTTTGAAGGGATATTAGTCTAGAATAACTTAATAAGGGTAAATATGGAAATTTACCACATGGGATTCTAGAAGAAGGGCTTGAATTGTAATTAGTATTTCACATGTGGTGGAGAAGGACCTTTTGTGCAAAAAATGAGATAACTTAAGTTCTGGATGGACCAGTTTGAAATAAGTGGAAAGATTGGAGTTTAAGTTAGGGAAACTCCCATTTCTCTTGCAAATCACGATTTTGAGAGGGAGAAGGAGAGAAGAGGCGATTTCCAAGGGAGATCTAGAGAGGGAAACTCTCTTTCAGCAAGATCTAAGTGATCTAAGCCAACATTTGGAGGATTCAAGGAGAAGAGTAATTGAGGTTGAAGCAAAAGAGTAATATCTTCTTGGAACTTAAGGAAGGTGAGTTACCGGGAGTACACATCCCTCTTCTAAACTTTTGTGTGTGTTTTACCCTTTTATCACACATACTTCGTATGTGCTACTTGTTGCATTAACCTTATGTGTGCATGGCATTTAACGAGTTATTTCAAAGATGATTTCAATAAAGATTTACGATGTGGTTGTAAAAGATGTTTTGAACATTCCACCATGCATTGCATTTGCATGTAGGAAGGGATTGACCGAGAGACTCCTAAAGATGACTTATGAGGTTTTGGGCTTAATAGCCACCTTATGATGATGTACCCATGTAGAGGGCCTTTGGGCTGGATAGCCACCCTCAATGATGTCTTGGGATTGTTTCCGCCAATAGGAAACCGCATGAGGGAGTTGCTACCCATCACGGGACTAGTGTGGTGGCCACTAGTTCTAGTTTAGCCTATACGGGGATCGGATGACATGCTTCGTGCGTATTATTCATGAACTTAGGTAGGTGCCACTAAGGTGAGTTGGACTTCTAAGAGATTGACATGGGGTGGGATAGTTGCATCATGCATCATGCTGCATATCATAACTATCTAATTGAGTAAACTTTCATAATGTTCAAATGAGTTTTAATGTATATAAAACTAATAACTTTTGGAGGTTGTCTCGGGTGTTAAGGTTATCCTTTCACTCTCAAAGAGATAGCCTCGGGTAACTCATTAGGCATGTCAATTGCCTAACTGTTTTGATGTGTACTCAGGTTGAATAAGAGCTTGTGACGAGGCGAGGACTTTTAGAAGACCACGGTTTGTGTGGCCATTTGAACCGTGTTTTGTACTTGAATTATGATACACCTCGCTACATGTTTTAAACTACCTTTTAGATGTTTTGGGGCCATATTTTCCGCAATGATGAGACTACTTTTGAATTAATGATATCTTTATTGATAAATAATGTTTTAATTATAAATCCCTAGCGAGGGGTGTCACAGTATTACTTGAATTTATGTGAATATATGCGTACGGTGAGTTATGCGTTCGAATGTATTTTCTTAAAAGATTATTAAATATGATGTTTATATTTGCTTGTAAAATGGGTAAAAGGGAAAAGGGCGAGGATTGACTCGAGAGGTACGTGAAAGGTTTTCTGCAAACCATGAACTAAATAACCTAAGTTCACATGCAACCTATGAGGATCTATGTTTTCTTCTAATTGAACATATAACAAAACCTAAAGGCCATAAGAAAGTTGACTAAAAGAATAAAATTAGAAAAAACCAACCTTTTAGAATTTTCTGGAAGCTGAGCAGCAAAAATATCCTGCCTCAAATGAGATCACACCCAAGCCGAGAGGATTATGGATCGAAGTTCCAGAGAGAAATAATAGAATGAGCGACTGATAATGAGGTCTAGGGTTCCCTATTTATAGGGAACCAAAGGGTAAAGCTAAAACCCTAGCCGCAGCCCATTTTCCGGATTATCTGTACGCGCGTCGCGGCAGATCGTTTGCGCGCCGCGCGCCGCAATTCAACTATTGAATTCGTACGAATATGTACGCGCGTCGCGGCCTTTACATTGGCGCGCCGTGCGCCGCAATTCAACTATTGAATTTGTACGACTTTAATCCCTGACCTCCTGATTAATCTAATTAATGCCACAGAAATTAATCCAATTAATTTCTGATTAATTATTAATCAAATAATATTATTTCTAATTAATATATCAATTTCATAATATATTAACAAACAATATCTTGATTTATTAGTCACATAATAAATCAAGCCTTTCTCTCTACTTAACTTTCTAACAAACATCCGGCCATGAGGGCAGCCCAAATGGACTATGCTACTGTTAATTAGGTAAATACTAATTATTAGTCATGGCTTAGACACCTAATCCAACAGTCTCCGACTTGGATAAGTCTATGACTATAATTACCAATTTATCCTCTAATTAACCAGCACTTTTAGCTTCCTAGAAACCACTGCCAAACTCTGATCTAATCAGTTCTGTCCATAGATAAGTGATCAGATGATCCTCCGTCCAACAAGATATTTTCAGACTCAAGACATGGATTAAAGTCAATCCCGGTCTGATTCACTGTTCTTCGATTTCCGATTTTCATATGACTCTTAGACTACCAATTTAGTCCCGGTTGGCCAACTATTTTAGTCAACTTCATATTCATCGAGAGGCCTACAGATATCTGTTCCCCGTTATGGTCAAGGGACGAATAAGCTTCGACTCATATACTTATGTCTTTTATCAGACAAATCACTCACAACAATACGTTTTATAACACCGAGTTACCGATGCGTTTTCGTATTATCAATGAACAACCGTCTAGTAAATCATAACTCATGTGTCTTAGCTTAAAGATCAAAAGATATTATCGTCTCAATATTGCTCGTGATGAAATCCATGAAGCAATCCATTGAGCGCGGGTTTATCCAATACTCAAATCTCCATTTCCAAGTACTCACGAATGGTGCAGCAATCCAATTGCAATGTCTAACTCCTTAGACAATCTATTACCAATTCATGACAGTCTTACTTCACACTTACTCCCAAAAGTGTAATCGACTGTGGATATTTGAATAATCCAATTATTCAGGAAGTAAAACATGCAAAATAAAACACAATGATAAAGTATTGACAAAAGTAGTAAACCATTACTCATTAATAAATCTCTATTATTAAATCACAAGAGTCAAATACAATACATTGTTACAAGTTTCGAAACCTATCTAATTTACATAAACTTTATATCATCTCTTAATCCAATGCTCCTAGCATGCTGATTATGCTTAATCCTACTCAGAGCCTTTGTCAAGGGATCTGCAGGATTATCTTCCGATGATACCCTCTTTACGATGAGGTGACCTTCTTCTACCTTATGCCTTATGTAGTGGTACTTTCTGTCGATATGCCTGGACTTTCCATGGTCTCGCGATTCCTTTGTCAAGGCGACCGCACCTTCGTTATCGCAGAACAGTTCCATGGGCTCCTGAATACTCGGGACTACTCCAAGGTCACCGATGAAGTTCTTCAGCCAAGCCGCTTCCTTTGACGCTTCACTTGCTGCTATATACTCTGATTCACAAGTAGAATCAGCCACCGTATCTTGCTTGGAACTTTTCCAAGTTACTGCTCCTCCGTTCAGAAGGAATACCCAGCCAGACTGAGACCGACCACTGTCTCTATCCGTTTGAAAACTGGCATCCGTATATCCTTCAACTCTCAATGTATCACTACCTCCAAGGACCAACACCATGTCCTTTGTCCTTCGCAGATACTTGAGTATATTCTTTACAGCTATCCAATGCACCCTTCCAGGGTTACCCTGGTACCGACTGACCATGCTTAAAGCAAAGGCCACGTCAGGGCGAGTACACGTCATAGCGTACATGATCGATCCTACAGCCGAAGCGTAAGGTACCTGACTCATTTCGGCTATTTCTTCGTCTGTACTCGGACTTTGAGTCTTACTCAATTTTGCATTACTTTGGATAGGTAACTCTCCCTTCTTGGAATTTTCCATACTAAACCTTTTCAGTACCTTTTCCAAGTATGTACCCTGACTAAGTCCAATTAGTCTCTTCTTCCTATCTCTCAATATTCTTATCCCGAGAATATAGGCAGCCTCTCCTAGGTCCTTCATGGCGAAACATTTTCCAAGCCAAGCCTTGACATCTTGCAAGGTTGGGATATCGTTTCCCATGAGCAGTATGTCATCGACACACAGCACCAGAAAAGTGACTATACTCCCACTAGCCTTGACATATACGCAGGACTCATCCTCGCTCCTAGAGAAACGACTTTCTCATGGAAACAAAGATTCCAGCTGCGAGAAGCTTGCTTCAATCCGTAGATTGATCTTTCAAGCTTACACACCTTATTAGGATACTTTGCATCGACAAAACCCTCTGGCTGATTCATGTAGACATCCTCAGTCAACTTTCCATTAAGGAAGGCGGTTTTGACGTCCATCTGCCAAATTTCATAGTCATGAAATGCAGCTATGCCCAGCATAATCCTAATAGACTTTATCTTGGCTACTGGTAAGAAGGTCTCGTCATAGTCAACCCCTGGGGTTTGAGTAAAGCCCTTCACAACCAGTCTTGCCTTGAAAGTGTGTACTTTTCCGTCCATGTCGGTCTTCTTCTTGAAGATCCATTTGCACCCGACTGTCTTTCGACCCGGTACGTTGTCAACCAAGTTCCAAACTTGATTGTCATACATGGACTTGATCTCGCTATCCATGGCCTCTTTCCACTTGGTAGACTCAGGGCCCGCCGCTGCTTCCTGGTAGTTAGCTGGTTCATCCAAATTTATCAGTGTCCTATCACTGACAAACGTATCCCCATCCGAAGTTATATGGAAACCATAAAACTCGGGTGGCATGCTAACCCTACCAGAACGCCTAAGAGGTAAGGATACATCTGTCGGACCAACAGGAACTTCTTCCTCATGTTGGTTGCTAGTTTCTCCTAAGGTTGCGTCATCTGATGACTCTTGAATTTCTTCCAGATCAATGGTACTCCCACTGTCCTCTTTGAATATGAGCTCTCTCTCTCGAAAGACCGCTCGTCTAGCTACAAAGACCACGTCCTCGCTCGGTCTGTAGAATAGATATCTAAAGGACTGTTTAGGATAACCAAGGAAGAAACACCTTTCGCTTCTTTCTGCGAGTTTGTCTTGAGTCTCTCGTCTAACGAAAGCCTCACAACCCCAGACCTTGATATGTGCTAACGAGGGAACTTTCCCCGTCCACATCTCATGAGGTGTTTTAGCAACCTTCTTAGTTGGGACAAGATTGAGGATATGGGCGGCGGTCTCTAAGGCATACCCCCAGAAGTGAATGGGAAGTGAAGCTCGACTCATCATGGAACGAACCATGTCCAACAGGGTTCGGTTGCGCCTCTCTGCAACACCATTCAACTGTGGTGTCCTGGGAGGTGTCAACTGCGAAACTATTCCACATTCCTTTAGATAGTCTAGGAACTCGATACTTAGATACTCTCCGCCTCTGTCGGACCTGAGCATCTTTATCTTCCTGCCTAATTGATTCTCTACTTCGTTCTTAAACTCTTTGAACTTTTCAAAGGTGTCCGACTTGTGCTTGATCAAGTAGATGTAACCGTATCTAATAAAATCGTCGGTAAAGGTCACGTAGAACCGCGTGCCATCCTTTGTGGTTGATCTGAATGAACCACACACATCCGTGTGAATGATGTCCAGCAGACCCTCACCTCTTTCAAAAGATCCTTTGAAAGGTGATTTAGTCATCTTGCCCACAGACAAGATTCGCATACATCATCCGACCTGAGGTCGAATGATTCCAACACTCCATCCTTTTGGAGCTGGGCGATGCGTTTCTTGCTGATGTGCCCGAGCCGACTATGCCACAGACATGCCTTTTCTACACCACTAGTAGAATCAATATAATTTACACTATGTCCTAAATTGTCAACACATTCAACAGTTTCATACACACCATCACAAGGATAAGCAGTAAAAATCAAAATACCAAAACAGAAATCGAACCAATTTTATTATCAAAAGAAAATTGAGATCCTTATCTGAACAATGCGTGAAATGAAATAATGTTTCTTGCCATTTCTGGTGAATAGAAACAATTAAATAACTCTATACTAACATCACTACTAAGCACTAAACTGTAAACGCCGATCTTGGTAACAGGGGACGATCTCCTATTGCCCATGATCAAGTTCAGTCTACCGTGCTCCACCTCCCTGCTTTCCTTTAGGCCCTGCAGATCAGAACAAATGTGAAAACCACATCCTGTATCAAGGACCCAAGAATTAGAAGATGGTGAGTTTTTAGAGATAGTGTATATACCTGCTGTCGATGGCTTTACTTTCCCATCCTTGACATCCTACAAGTATTTGGGGCAGCTTCTCTTCCAATGGCCCTTCTCTTTGCAGTAAAAACAGTTGGCTTCATCGGGGTTGGCCACACAAGGAATCTGGGAAGACTTGGTTCTCGAGCCATTGCTTGACGACCCGACCTGAACCTTTTCCCTCCAATTTTTCTTAGGAGGGCCCTTCCTCTTCTTTCCTTTGCCACTTCCAATGGCTAGGATGGGCTGATTAACCAAGGGTACACTTTTACCCTTCATCCCGTCCTCAGCAACTCGAAACATACGATGCAACTCAGTCATATTAGCCTGATTGTTGTTCAAATGATAAGCCAGCCTAAACTGGTCATAAGAACTCGGTAAGGAGTTAAGCACTATGTTAACGGCCAACTCCTCTGGTACAGGCATCGCAAGCTTTCTAAGCCGCTCCACGTAACCTTGCATTCTTTGCACATGAGTGCATATGGACTCTCCATCTTTAGGTTTGCTGTTCGTGAAGTCCTTGACCACCTCGCACCTTTCGATGCGCTCTTGCTTGTAGAACTTTTCCGCAAGCTCCTTGTGCATCTCAAAGGGCCAGTAGTCTTCGTATATCCTCTGCAATTCGAGGTTCATTGTGGCGATCATGATGCAGGCCACTTTGGTCGCATCATCAGAATGTTTTTGGTACGAGGCAATCTCCTCGGGAGTAGCAATTTCAGGGTCAATATCGACAAGCTCGGTCTCGAGGACATACTCCTTGTTCTCGTACCTCAGAGCCATCTTGATATTTCTAATCCAGTCATTGTAGTTTGTCCCGTTCAATTGAACCTTGGAACACAGTGAGAGGATAAAGGGAACACTGGAGTTTGAGTGGGGAGCGGATTGATCAGCAGAAGACATCTATAAAAGAAGGTAAGTTTAATTAGATACTTGTCGGTCCTTATAAAAACCCAATATAAAATAAGGCTAGGATCCAACTATAACAATTTGCAACATAGAAGAGGGATGCCGTAATCTATAAGCAAATTTTATAAAGGTAGGCGAATGACGATTCAGCCAATTCCACCGCGGAAAAATAATCTTATTATAAATGGAATTCCTAGTTTCTTTTGAGATATATTGAACTGTTCAATAGCATGTTTAATCTCGGATATGCCCCACCGTTTGTGACTGGAATGCCGAGGATCACAAACCGGGTGTGAATAACCATGCAAATTAGCTTGGTACTCTCGGGGTCCATTATCATCTCAAATTGATGTGCCGGTTAAGCATACACGCTCCATCAACAATGAAAACACCCGAGACACCCATTGCCACTCTTTATGAACCCCCATTGGTGTGCTGGTAAACCACACACGCTCCACCAATGTTTCATAAAGTGCAATGTGCAATTTCATGGGGTAGCATCAAATTCACATTTTTCCTAAAGTAACTAGATTGGGATTTTGTGTAAAGGTTCTAGTACTTTGATCATTATACTTTTAATGATTAAGTGGTCCTATCAAAACTGTTCGGCTAACGACCCTCCACTGATCAGGCGAGCGGCGGGCGAGAGTGTTCACCCATTAGACTGCCATTTTATAGGCAGCCTCCTTATACCCACTTTATAGACCAGCTTCGTGAATGAGGCCTACTATTGAATTGACTGACCAATTTTATCTTATACATATAGTATTAACAATTAATAACATATATAAGATGTATTTTAAAACCCTTTAAAATATTCAAGGTTTATCTTTTAATTTTACCAAATTTAACAATTAAATTTTGAATTAAATTAAACCTTAAATTCGATTTAATCAATTTTAATTACCAATTAATTAAATTAATTAAATCAAAATATTTTAAAGATTTTAAAATATTTTTCTGGATTTTTCTATTAATTTTCGACAATTAATTAAATCCCTTTTGAATTATCTTTTAATTAACAATTAATTAAATTAATTCAAATGAAGATAGGTTTATCCAAATTAATCAAATTAATTAAAACCTATCCTTAAACCCCTAATTTTTGATTTCAATTAATGGGGTTTAAGGTTATCCATTTTAATTAACAAATAAAGTTACCAAAAATAGAAAACCTCCTAAAACCCTAAAAGCCAAAATCGAAAATTACATGGGGGAATTAGGGTTTCCAAAACCCTAATCCAAGAAATCGATCCACATATATATCAGGGTTTATAAGCTTTAAACCCTAAAACAGTTATATCAATTCAACAAGAAAACAAAACAGGCTCTGATACCACTGAAAGGTTTTCTGCAAACCATGAACTAAATAACCTAAGTTCACATGCAACCTATGAGGATCTATGTTTTCTTCTAATTGAACATATAACAAAACCTAAAGGCCATAAGAAAGTTGACTAAAAGAATAAAATTAGAAAAAACCAACCTTTTAGAATTTTCTGGAAGCTGAGCAGCAAAAATATCCTGCCTCAAATGAGATCACACCCAAGCCGAGAGGATTATGGATCGAAGTTCCAGAGAGAAATAATAGAATGAGCGACTGATAATGAGGTCTAGGGTTCCCTATTTATAGGGAACCAAAGGGTAAAGCTAAAACCCTAGCCGCAGCCCATTTTCCGGATTATCTGTACGCGCGTCGCGGCCAGATCGTTTGCGCGCCGCGCGCCGCAATTCAACTATTGAATTCGTACGAATATGTACGCGCGTCGCGGCCTTTACATTGGCGCGCCGTGCGCCGCAATTCAACTATTGAATTTGTACGACTTTAATCCCTGACCTCCTGATTAATCTAATTAATGCCACAGAAATTAATCCAATTAATTTCTGATTAATTATTAATCAAATAATATTATTTCTAATTAATATATCAATTTCATAATATATTAACAAACAATATCTTGATTTATTAGTCACATAATAAATCAAGCCTTTCTCTCTACTTAACTTTCTAACAAACCTCCGGCCATGAGGGCAGCCCAAATGGACTATGCTACTGTTAATTAGGTAAATACTAATTATTAGTCATGGCTTAGACACCTAATCCAACAGTACGAACCACAATGAAGAAAGATGTTAAGACGTAATTGAGGATTCAAGGAGAAGAGTAATTGAGGTTGAAGCAAAAGAGTAACATCTTCTTGGAACTTAAGGAAGGTGAGTTACCGGGAGTACACATCCCTCTTCTAAACTTTTGTGTGTGTTTTACCCTTTTATCATGCATACTTCGTATGTGCTACTTGTTGCATTAACCTTATGTGTGCATGGCATTTAACGAGTTATTTCAAAGATGATTTCAATAAAGATTTACGATGTGGTTGTAAAAGATGTTTTGAACATTCCACCATGCATTGCATTTGCATGTAGGAAGGGATTGACCGAGAGACTCCTAAAGATGACTTATGAGGTTTTGGGCTTAATAGCCACCTTATGATGATGTACCCATGTAGAGGGCCTTTGGGCTGGATAGCCACCCTCAATGATGTCTTGGGATTGTTTCCGCCAATAGGAAACCGCATGAGGGAGTTGCTACCCCTCACGGGACTAGTGTGGTGGCCACTAGTTCTAGTTTAGCCTATACGGGGATCGGATGACATGCTTTGTGCGTGTTATTCATGAACTTAGGTAGGTGCCACTAAGGTGAGTTGGACTTCTCTGAGATTGACATGGGGTGGGATAGTTGTATCATGCATCATGCTGCATATCATAACTATCTAATTGAGTAAACTTTCATAATGTTCAAATGAGTTTTAAAGTATATAAAACTAATAACTTTTGGAGGTTGTCTCGGGTGTTAAGGTTATCCTTTCACTCTCAAAGAGATAGCCTCGGGTAACTCACTAGGCATGTCAATTGCCTAACTGTTTTGATGTGTACTCAGGTTGAATAAGAGCTTGTGACGAGGCGAGGACTTTTAGAAGACCACGGTTTGTGTGGCCATTTAAACCGTGTTTTGTACTTGAATTATGATACACCTCGCTACATGTTTTAAACTACCTTTTAGATGTTTTGGGGCCATATTTTCCGCAATGATGAGACTACTTTTGAATTAATGATATCTTTATTGATAAATAATGTTTTAATTATAAATCCCTAGCGAGGGGTGTCACAGTATTACTTGAATTTATGTGAATATATGCGTATGGTGAGTTATGCGTTCGAATGTATTTTCTTAAAAGATTATTAAATATGATGTTTATATTTGCTTGTAAAATGGGTAAAAGGGAAAAGGGCGAGGGTTGACTCGAGAGGTACGAACCACAATGAAGAAAGATGTTAAGACGTAATGACATTGGCTTGATATTCTAGACATTTTTGCATTTTCACATAGGCAAGCTACCTGTTGTGTTGTGATAGGGACAAGTTATGCCGGCAATGCCTTAAGACGTGCTTCGACCACCACAACGCAGCCCAAATAGACGATTGGCAAAACTGATATGTTCATCCCCCACGACGTCACCAGTCATGGGTGACTCCCCCCCCCCCCCCCCCCCTACAATCCATAATGACGTGAGTTTGAGGACGGACTAAGTGGACAGGAAATTGGCCAATAAAGACATATCATTTTTTAATGTGATTGGGTGTTAAGATGTTTCTACTTATTATGCAAAGAGTCTAAACTCTATGTATCTCACCAGACTGGACGTTTATTTTGATGTATGACTCAAGATAAAGAAGTAGCGCATCAGAATAAAGCTTGATGGCTTGCTTGATGTTATTTCCTAGTTATAAAAATATCGAGACTCGTACGATATTTGCTTTTGTCGTTGGGATTATTGTATTTTAATTTTTTTGCCATTACTCCTAGTACGAACTGATGAATGTATGGAAAGAGAGGGATGTTTCAATATAAAGTTGAGGTGTTATAATTTTGATAAGAGAAAGGAAGGAAAGAAAAGAAAGAATCAAGCACTTCAAGTGTATTGATTGGGTGCTTTGAAACCAATGCCTTAAACTTCTTTTGTAGGTTTGAAGTTCACCCAACCTTCCTCCCTTGTAGCAATGTGGGATGAAACACTACTTATTTATTTAGCCACAAACTCAACAATCTCCATCTTGTATAAATGAAAGAAAATCACAACAAAACTAAAAGAAACATCGTCGTCAATCTACAAAACATTTACCACCACCTCATTATAGTGACTTGCTAAATCGGCAACATGTCTACGCCTATCTTTAATAGTGGACTAAAACTTTAGTTTATGTTACGTATTGATCTTATCTGATTAATAATATTCGTTTAAGAAAACAGTTCCACGAGACCCTAAAGCATCAGATATTGTATTATGCAACATGAATTTTGTTGCTTTAGAGAATCAGGTAGTCAACACAAATATTAAGAACTGTAGAAGGAATTCATTGCATTAGAACTCAGAAGTTGAAAATCGAAAAAAGATGGGAGCTGCAAAAAAGAAAAAATTATATGAAATGGGAAATCAACTAGTCTCTGTATCACTCTTTAGAAGCAACATTAAGGTTATCCATACATAAGGTCCTAACAAAAATATATTAATGCTTTTTCTTAAGGGTATCTTACTCAAAATTCTTACATCTCAGTTTCATTCTGATAAAAGGCTTATGATTTTTGTTTGCTCTGCATCTCAATTTTGATTGGATTAGCTAGTGTTAATAATATTACAAGATTATCTTATTATCTAGACTAATTTGCATATGTGATTTTATTTTACATCTATATTTTGTTATCTATTTTGGTTAGGTAATTCATCTAATTTTCTTCAATCTTCACTACATTGACTATTCTATGTTGATTTAGAAATTGAAAGTTTGTAATACGACTCAATTTCGGTTATGGACTTTTATTTTTTTGAAAATAGAATTTGATTTAATTTGAAATTATGAATATGGAAATGTGAAATGATTTTATCTTTAGTGTGGATGTGAAGCGTCTAGTGTTGGATTATGATTTGTTTATTTATTGAAAATATGAATTAATTTTAATATTTAATCTAAAACTGAATTTATATTGATGACCAAAATGTTTAATGACTCACAAGGGAAAATGTATTATTGTGAAACGAGAAATAGTTTCTTTAAAGGCCAAATTACGAAAATGGATCAATAGCCTAACTCAATTGCAATTTTAAAAAGTGCAATGTCTATTGATTTGTTGGAATTATTTTATAATTTGTATCTATCAAATGCCATTTATTGCAATTTCTTATTCTTTTCATTTGTATGTTTTTGTTTGAGTTTTAGTTTGTTGCTATTTTCTTTCTTATTTGTTGTTAAAGTGATTTTCGAAGTATTAATGAAAAATATTTAGAAATGAACAACATTGGTTCTGCTATAAGGTTTTATTGTCTCGTTACTAATTACTAGTTATTTTTTATACTGTTATTAGTGATTTTACATCTAAAAATAGTAGAACATAATTGTTTTCGTCAAGGGATCCTTACCATAAATGAATGGATTTTTATGAAATTCGTGTCTTTAAGGGGTTTAATTTTTTTCTCATCCGAGCCCAGTGGCGAGTCTAGGATGGAAAGCTACATGGTTCACTATTTAAGTGAAATCGTTCGAAATAAAATCGTCAAAAAACTATTAGTTGCGGGTCGGGTCGTATAAGCAAAACTTTTTTTTTACAAAAGCTCTCTTTTGAATTTCAAAATGATTACTTAACCGAACTGGTGGATCATTACGATTTACATTTGTTTTTGTAAAAAAGTACGACTGACCGAAAAATCGAAACGTATTTATTGGATGTTAGAAAACATTGTTATATAAATTTTTTTTATTATAGTAATTATGACAGTCATTTTTATAGCATAGTTATTTATTTAATATGTATAATCTTGTTTTAAAGGGAATTTTGATTAAACCAAAAATATGATTGGAATCTATTATAAAAAAGGCATAAAAATTTAATAACATAAATAAATAGGAGATTGACTTAAAATTGAAATAAAGTCAATCAAATCTAATGAACACTTAATAAACGATTTAGTCTTTTGTTAATATATGTTTTACAAAAAAAATCAAAGAAATAATAAATGAGTTTATTTGACTTCTCACAAACACTTAGGTTCGGTATTATGTTAACCGTTACATTTAAAAAGATTATATTAATTTAGTAATGATGAAAACTTATATAATTTAAAATTTTCATAATATATGGTTATTATTAAACTAAAAAGGAATATTAACATTAGAAATCTATCGTAAAATAGAAATAGTTATAATTTAAAATTAAATTTGTATTATTCTCAAGTGTATAACTAATTATACAATTATGGTGCAGCCAGGCGAAACTTATACACTAACGCTCAGTTATCGAGTTTTAGTACGGAGAGAAAAGAAGAGAAAAGAAAATAAGGAGAAAAAAGAAGAGAAGAGAAAGGAAAAGAAAGTTATATTTTCGTGTTCCCGAGTCGAAATAAAATTAAAGGAAATAAATATGTTTTTGTGTTCCCAAGTGGAAAGGAAGAGAAAAGAAATATAAAATTAAGTGTTATTTTTAATGATCATTTCATTTCTCCCCGAATCCTTCCAAATCAGAAGGAAAGTTATGAGGGAATATTATCCCTCCTTTTCCTTTATCTCCTTTCCATTTCCTTCCGTAAAAAAAAACTCATGAACATAAAAAAATCATTTTCCTTTCACTTCCATCCACTTCTCTCCCTTTCTCTCCTTAAATGAGACTCGGGAACACAACATAAATGAGAAACTCAAAAGAAGAAGTACAACTTGACAAAAAGAAATTTATACACCAAAATAGAAATCCAAAAAAGAAAGTGTATTTCTAGCTCTGTACACTTGCTTTAAAAAAAACTTTGATTTCATCTGCTGCCTTTTAGCTTTGACATTAAAATAGTCACATTAAGGTAGGTTAGCAACAAATTTTAAGATAGGTCACAACTAATTACCACATATATATCACTTAGTTGCAAATTTTTTTAGGTAGGTCAAGTGACCCACCTTGAATAAGTATAAACTCGCCACTGTCCGAGCCCAAAATAACCAGCCCTAACCGGCAATAGAACTAAGAGGTCACTGTGATCGGAATAATTTTTTTTTCAAAACAGGTTCACTTTAATTGAATATATATATATATATATATATATATATATATATATATATATATATATATATATATATATATATATATATATATATATATATATATATATATATATATATACATGTATATATATATATATATACATGTATATATATATATATATATATATATATATATATATATATATATATATATATATATATATATATATATATATATATATATATATATATATATATATATAGGATCGGGTGAGGACTCAAAAATTGTTAAAGACTGCGAGGACAATTTTTAGCCTTACGATTGAAAAAATAAATGGATGAGATTGAATTTTATTTATCGTCAAAATCTCGTGAAATGATATGGTATCTTGGTAATTATTTGCGATATTTTGAGAAATTCCGGCAAAGGTTAAATATTTGGAGGTTAAAATGGAAAAACATATAAAAAATAAAAGAAAAAAAAATCAGAAAATTAGAAGAAACGTGCGTCTACCCTCCAAGTCCCACCATTTTATTTTTGTTATACCCGTTTTGTTTTTTGGCTATAACTTTTTTTTCTTTACAAAAAAAAATTCTGAAAAAACCAAAGTTTTTAAAATTTAATTCTCTACAAAATGAGCACAATAATGAAAATTTGAAAAAAAAATATTTTTTTAATTTTTTATTTTTATAAAAAGACCCAAAAAAAAATATTTTCAAAAAATTATGAAAATTTAAATGATACTTCTAAACACTATACTATCGACTTTGTAAAAAGAATTTTTTTTATAAATAATTTTTTGAAATGTTTATAACTTAATTTTAACAAATATTAATTTATAAAACATAATGATATTTTTTATCCAAATTCAAAAAAGCATATAAGATGATTCAAAATATTTATGATTTAAAAATATTATTATTCAACATTTTATGATTATTAATTTGTTATGATCTAAACATATTTTGATTCAAATATTTTATGATCTTTAATTATATCTTTTATGATTCAAAATTAAATGATTCAAAATACATAATGATCAAAATTTTCTTATGAACAAAAAATTTATTTAATTAATATATTATTGATCGAAAATCATGTGATTAAAAAAATGATACGGTCCAAAATACTAGGATTCAAAATGTTATGATTCAAAAATGATATGATCCAAAAGTAGTATGACCTCAAAATATTATGATGCTAAATTTTTTTATGATTCAAAACTTTTATAATTGTTAAAAATTAAAAACTCCAACCTATATTTACTTCAATAACAAAAAAAGGTTTTAAAGAAAAGGATAACACTAGTAACTTGAAACATGTTGTAAAAACATTTTAAAATAAAAAATTGAAAAAATAAAAATAATAAGAAATAATAAAAAAACGAAAAAAATTCAAAAACGAAAAAAATTCAAAAAAATTCAAAAAAAATTAAAAATAAAATAAAATAAGTGAAAACTGAGTATATAGGCATTTAAAACAAAATTTTAAAAAAATAAAAAAATAAAAAAAAAAATTTATTAAAAAAAAAGAAAATAAATAGAAAAAACTCACTTAAATTACGTTCTATGGACGTTCGTCGCACGTAATTAAATTCTCGAGTCCGTATTACGTACCACGGACGTGCGTAGCATGTGAATGCGTCACGTCCAAGTATCTGGTTTGACGTTTGTGCCCTTGACGAAGTGGGTGGTGGAGAATTGTCCCTGCAGTCCTTACTATATTTTGAATCATCACCGGATCCACACCCTATATATATATATATATATATATATATATATATATATATATATATATATATATATATATATATATATATATATATATATATATATATATATATATATATATATATAAAATACCGTAAAGTAAAAGATAATGACTTTTAAGTAATTTGGTTAAAATCCGAACAAAAAAAAATTAATTAAGACAAGTGTAGAGATGAAACAGCAGTCTTCATCAACAATATCTTCTACCCAACTAAACGAAAACTTAAAAAAAATTGATCCTCCATAGTTTTGCATGTAAAACCCGTGTAAGGGATGAAACTAAAATAAAAAATCAATTCCTTGACGATATTTGGTTTGAGTGTGTCCACAAAAGCGGAAATTACTTTTCTTGCTCGTTTTTATCCTACTGACTTACCGAGTATGGATCCAAACATTTCCATAACACTAACAGCAATAGAATGAAAATTGGGTATAATACACAATAACACATCATGACATCAATCATACAAACCCCATTATTTTAAGCAAAGTATATACCACAACATTGAACAAAAGTAAATTAAAAGTCGGACACTTAGTAACAACTTAAATACACATTAAATACCAAAAAGAAAATTGGCATCTTTTCAAAGGGGAAGTGATCTTTTCCCCTTTAACAGATGGATTTATTGTTGTAGAATGCATTAAATACAATTTAAAACAAAACCAATCGACTCATTCATTTAATATAAAGCTAAAAAAGAAAAGTAAAAGCAAAAGAAACAAACTAAATAAACTATTACAATGCCTTCACTAAATCCCTCTTCAATTCATCCCATATAAATACATACACATTCCAACTCATTTTCACATAAACCCCAAACCTAACCACACCACACCCCGAACCCTAACCCTGGTCGAACCCATTTAGGTCCGAGTCACGAACCCACTTAGGTCAAGGGTCGAACCACAGGCTAAAATGAGACCCTTTCGTTTGATAGTTCTGATTTTTGTATTTCAAGTAGCAAAATGTTCTCAAAAACAGCAGAAGCTTTACGACTTCAAAACGAAGCTTCAACAACATTCATCCCGTTTTCGTTTGCTTTCCTCTTCGTCCGATGTTGTTAAGGTACACCCTTTAATGCGCAATGTACAGTTTATTACAGGCTTTTTGTGTATACAAGTAGTCATTTCAGATTTTTCCGACAGAGCTCCGGTAGGGTGTTTTACCCAATTGGGTATGGAGCAGACCCGAGTGGTGTACAGGACAGTACGGACGCGATTATGGGTGCGGTGTCGGATGCTGCCCTAATTGAAAATGGGCAGGAATTGCTGCCCGGAGTGAAGGATTTGGGTGGCGCCATTGTTGATCTTCAAGGTGGCTGCTTTAAGATCTCTAAACCGATCGTTCTTCCTCCTAATTCCGGCAACCTTTTGGTATTTCCTAAATTGTCCTTTCCTCTTCTTTGAATGTTGTTTGACCTTGCCTTAATTACATGTATAATTTCGTAAATGTGGACTTTTCTCGTACAAGTAGAACTTTATGCATGTCATGTGCACAAAAGTTCACCCATTTTGAAATATGGACACGGTACTTTAATATAACTGACTAAAATACAAAAATGTAAGCAACTATATTATATTGTAACGAGTAATTATCGCATGTATATTATACTTTTCTAACAAATAACTATTGAAGTACCTTCGTATCATTCAATATGGCTGAATTTGTTTTTATGCATGTACAATAGTTTGTTACGATAAGATTTGCATACGAGAAGTACAAAATAATTGCAATTTTTATTATGTCAAAAAAAATTTTGAAGATAAAATTCACAAAACTGTATGAAAATCTTTCATGCTTCCCATATCATATTGTTCAAAAAGTGGAAACATTTCAAGTGACCCTTGTATATAATTTTACTATTGGATGCTTGTTGTAAGCTCTTTTAGGATCATTTAATGATAAAAAATTCTAGTTCGTTTGACTTAATATAGAAAATTATTTACATGAAAATTCACGAAATAATGAAATTCATATCCCCATTCTAATGGTAAGTATAATAAATAAACAGTCTTTACTTTTTGTGTTTCATGTGTTTTGCATTTTCATGTCTAATTTATGTAAGAAACGATTTTTTCGAATCAAACGAGGTCAAAATATTTTGACATTTTTATGATATGATCATTGAACTCTTGATCAAATCAACCGGATAACTAAGATAACAATGTCACAGGCAATAGCCATTGCCATAAGAAAATATTTATTATAATGCTTTATATGAAATGATCGTGTATATATATATTTTTTTGATGACTCATATATTATATTATTATTATATTTATTTTCAATCTATGTTAGATTATGTTACTGGATTCATGCCGTGGAACGACAGTTCTTTTACACTTTAATCCCGACTCCCGACAAATAGTCGCATGCACACGGTGCACGTTAGCAAAAAAGTGCTTTTATTTTCCATTGCATAAAACCCGATTAGTATTTGATTTTTTAGACGTGTCACTAAACTATTTATACACATTTTTATTAAAACAAAAATTTCGAAATACTTCTAAACCTTTCCAACATTTACGAGTTGTAAACTAACAAATAGTATAACACAATACTTGGTCCAAACTCCACGTACTTGTTTTTAAGCACATATATTTGAACGGGGTTTTTTAATCATTGCCACATTAGATCATGTAGTAACTTTTATTTTCATATGAGCTCGATACGATCTTGTTTGTTTATATACGTTGGAATCTCATCATACTTTTTAGAGTTCTTTTAATAGACCATAATGTATAATTGTATATACAAAATAGAGAATAGAAGCAATGAAAATAAGACATGATCAAGTAAAAACCCTATCATAATAAGAATTCAAAGTGGAGTGTTTCTTTTAAAAAGATTTACTCATTCGTTAAGGTGTTAGTTGACTACATTCATATGGATTAAATGCATATTGTGGTCTTCGATTTTATTTACGACAATTTGTGGGAAATGATGTAGTGCGTGGAGTCCCATGTTGATGAATGTGGGGCTCGGCTGTTTATGCTTCTAGCCTTCCGACACGTTTCTAAGATATTTTCCTCAAAAACGATGATAATTTGTTTTTTACCCCTCAAAGATTTTAATTACTCATAAATAACCCCTCAATTTTAAAATGTTTGTTTAATTTATTTCGGTACAATTTATATTTCACAGATACAGGGTGGTACGTTGCGAGCATCTAACACGTTCCCTTCCGACGGCCACCTCATCGAATTACACTCACCGAATTCCCCGAAACTTTTTCAAACCGCCGCCGTCGAACCCGGCGACACGTATTCCGACGCAAAAAACCGAAACGAACCAATCTACTACGAAGACATCACCTTTCGCGACATCCTCTTCGATTCAAGCAACATCGCCGGAGGCCTTCTGGTGATCGATTCAGCACGAACTCGCATCAACAATTGTTTCTTCCTCCATTTTGTCACCGAGGGGATATTAGTCGAGAGAGGCCATGAAACCTTCATATCGAGTTCTTTCCTGGGTGAAATCCCGACCATTGGTGGCAATGAACATGAGAGGAATTTTTTGGGAACAGCTATCGATCTCGCTAGCAATGATAATTCGATTACAGATGTTGTTATTTTTTCTGCCGCCACCGGAATTGTGGTTAGGGGTCAGGCGAATATGATCACGGGAGTACATTGTTACAACAAGGCGACGTTTTTTGGGGGGATTGGGATTTTGGTAAAAACTGGAGAAATTAGGGTTGATAATTGTTACATGGATTATAACTCGATAGTTGTGGAAGATCCGTCGCAAGTTCATATTAGTAATGGGTTTTTTCTTGGAGGTGGTAATGTTGTTCTGCGATCGGTTGAAGGTCGGATATCGGGACTAAATATTGTTAATAATATGTTTTCCGGCGACTCGAGGAGTGTTGTGGAAATAGATGGGGAATTCACGAGCGTGGATCAAGTTGTGGTTGATCGGAATAGTGTGAAGGGCGGGATGAGATTGAAGTCGACGGTGGGGAAGATGGCTGTCGCCGGAAATGGAACGCTGTGGACGGCGGACTTCTCGCCGGTGTTAATTTTTCCGAACAGAATAAGTCATGTTCAGTACTCGATTTTTAACGGAGGGACGTTAGGAGGACATGCAGTGAGAAATGTAAGTGGGAATGTTGTTGTGGTAGAAACTGAAAGAGAAATGAATGGAACTGTGTGGTTTATGGTTGACCAAAATCCATGAATTTTTGGGTGTATATTCTCCTTTTTTTGTTTAATTCTTTCACATAACATATAAATTGGTTATTGAATCTTAATAATTGTACATTTTAATAAAAAAATAATGGTTACTTGTGTTTAACTTGTGGAAAGTTTGTTATGATATTATTATTTTAAGACATTCAATGTCTACCTAACTTGTAATAGGCATACTCATGAAATATATATGAAGTATGTCATAGCTAAGGATAGATATGTTACACGGTGATTTATTTTACAGTCAAACTTTTTTTAGAAAATACAATAACAAATTAACAATGGAATTAGGTTGCATGGTATGGGGTATAAATTGTCATCGGCATCGACGTGGCCGTTTGATTTTGCCGGTATCACCGCCCCCCTAATGCCGGCATCCTTCAGTGACATCAGCTCAGCGACAAGATTGCGTAGCTTTTTCCAATGGTTAAACTTAAAAAAAAAATCAATTTTTTATATAGTAAATACAATGTAACGACTATATGTAAGAAAATAATAATAACTAGTTTGGATCCGTGCTACGCACGGCTCGGGTCAGATCGGTGGGTGGTCCAGCTTGGTAAGTGGTTCGGGGTGGGTCTAGTAAAAACAAAAAATAACAATGTATTTTTGTTACCGTTTATTTACTAGCATCCTACTTTTACTTTTTCTTATTACCTAAAAAAGTCCGTCTAAATATAGCATTGTCATCCAAAAATAAACAGAGACTAGGGTACAGTTTTCAAACTATGATATCTTAATAAGAAATTTTGCATGTTGAATACAGAAACTTTTATATAGTCACAATAATAACATACATATTACTATATTAGACTAATAGAAAATTAAACCACCTTCCCACACAATGCGCCTAATTCAAGCAATCCGTGTATCCATTTTGCAAAAATCGGCGATCCCATGCAGTCTAAGTTGATGCAATCGGTGTTCACAGACGTCGTTCCCATCTTGTCGGTACACGATCCACTAATTGATCGGTACGATTTACAAATCGCTAAATGTTACGATCCAATTCGTGTTCCCAAGGCGTTCGGTACGTGATTGTACCGCAATTGGGTACGCGCGATCCGGAACGCAGAACATGGCTACTTTAGTGATCCATGTGACTATGGGCCAGTATGTCAACCCAATCAAAAAAGGGGTAAGAATTTTGTTGAAGTTTCATATGGTTAATGCATATATTAACCTAAAACATGCATGTGGAGTTTTATATATATATAAAAAGAAGACAAGAGATCAATTTTGTGTTATTATGTAACTATATATTAAAAATTCACATACCTGTTGTAGACTGAAAAATTTTCTCTAAATGTTTGCCTTGTTTTGAAAAAAAATAAAACTTAATTACCTTGCAGAATTATTTCAGATATGTAAAATAAGGGTATTTTGGTCTTTTAATAAATAGGAAGAACGGAATTGAATTCCTTCCACCCTAACATGGAATTTAAAGGATCTCAACGGAACCGAATTCCATCCATCAGGAAACTCACGGAACGGAATTTCCAATTCCAATTCCGTCGGAATATGTGAATCAAACACACCCTCCAATTCAAACTCCAGAGAACTTACCTTTTTCATATTCCAGAGCTTGAAGTATCATCTCAGTCTGAATGAAAAAAGAACCAACATCATGTAATGTTATCAACACACATAAAACAAATAAAAAAACAAAAATAATTTTGGCCTAATTACTTAATGGATACATATTACATATAAAATTATGAATCCATACCTTATCAAAGTCCTTGACAACCTTAGCTTCATTTGTAGAATTTTCTTCATATTCCAAGTATAACTTATAAATCTCCTCAGCTGTAATACACTACACCAAGTAAGCAATCACAACATAGCAATGTACTTTCCCTTATTTGTTTATTATCTCATTTTACTTTCATTTCTTTCCACAATAGCATTGTACTTTCAAACTTTTCTTTATTAAGACATTGTACTTCAAAACATCTACTATAACAATTAAAATTGCTTTGTATTTGAATGATATTGCAATACATCAGTAGATTTTTCAAAGAACAGTGTTGTAATAGGAAGAAATAAAAATAGAATGCTATAATGAACAGATAAACAAAAGTACGTTGCTATTTGAATGATATGTACCTCGTGGTCCTCCACCAAGAAGTTTTCACATATGGTCAAGTGCTTCTTTCTCCATTCGAGTCTTTTCCAGCTTTGGGATCCCATCTGATGGAGTTATGTCCCCAACAATGGCTATTTAAACAATGAAATGGTTATAAGTTACTGAAAATAGAATCAGCGAAGAACATAATTTACATGATTCTGTCGATATAACAGTAGATTGTGAATTGTATTTGGTTCCTTTAAACGAAATTTGCAACCTTATGGTTGTCGGAAACACATAGTTGTCATAATTCTTGTTGAGGTGGAAAGGGCATGCAACCTACCTATAAAAATGCACACATATATTAAATAATCTTACTGGGGAATTAAGAGACGATTAAATGAAAATACATAATGGATCATACTCTGTAACCCTTTGAAAGATATGGTGAGCAAAGACATATGAGTGTTACAATGTTTTGATTAGGATGCAAATAGCAAAAGAAGAAAAAAGTGTAACATCAACATCTGAAAACTGAATCGTAACCAAAACAACATTCTGTTAGCTTATACTTTATTTAAAATAATTGGTGTTCTAATAAATCAATTTGCAACGCAGGTTATGTAGAAGGTGCTTATTAACGATCAAATAATCCGGATGACTTTATACTTTGAATATATGTACCAATAATAGCAGAAAATTAGACGAATATTATTGAAAGAAAGCATACCAGTTAGCTTCTGAGAGGAACTGTTCGGCAAGGATGACATATTATTTTCTACAGAATAAACCTCATCGTCTTTCGTCATAAATCTGAAGTGGCAAAGGAAAAAATCAAATAGGATCCAACAATTTTCAATTTTTTATGAAATAAAAAAACTCATCATGTCAATATACTAACCTGGATTGTAGTCCTCAAACTGGTGTGAGGTTATGTCTTAGGGTTCCATAACGACATACATGAAAGAATTGAGGCAGAGAACAAATTTTTTGGAAATAATTAGTTTACCCGTTAAATCCTCTTCAACGACTTTTCTTTAAGCAGGAATGGAAGTGTTGATGCAAGCCAGACGCGTGTTGTCAAGAGAGAATGTCAGAGAGTATGAGTCAGCCTCGAAGCAGGAGGTGGCCGTAAAGGGTAAGCGAGAAACAAATGACAACATGAGGAAAGCATGAGGCGTGATCATCAATGTGAGTCTTTACTCTCCCGTCTCCAACCAAAGCTCCAAAAAGGCTGTAAAAGAAGGGATGGATGAAGTTGAATGCTAATGTTAGTATATCGTACGTTCCCTGATACAACTAATTCCCATCGAACAAAACCAAAGCCTCTGTAGAAGCCAAAAATCGAAAACCTAAAATCGGCCGACGGCTGGAATCGGCAGGTTAAAAGCTCCGACCGGCGATGGCAACGGATGGACAGCAGTGGTCGACACTCAACAGAGGAGCAAGAGGTCTTCAGCTTCAATTTTTCTTGAAATAAGGCAGATGATGTAATACCGTGAATTTAAATTTGTGGTAAGATATGTTAATTATATATTAAACAAAGATTAATTGAGTTATTATATGAATTAGGATAGATAAAAACTCGTCTAGGAAAAGTTGGATGTTGAAAAGAGTATGAAATGATTTTTGGCTTCTACAGCAGGAAACACGGGCCGTGTTGGAGGAACACAGGTCGTGTAGGGATCCAGAGCAAAACAGAGAAATTTTTGTTGAAAAACCCGGGCCGTGTTCTACGAACCCGGACCGTGCTATGTCAACAGAGGCAAACAGAGGATTTTTATTTTGGAAAAACTCGAGCCGGGTTTATCCAACCCGGGCCGTGTTACGCGCACAGATCTGTTTTTAGTGTACAATTTTCTTTCATTTTGGGTTATATCCACTTCGAACAAAACCTCTCCAAAACCCTAGAAACTCAATCTTAAACCTTTAAACTCGAAATTTAAGTCTATAATTCAAGAATTGAAGCTAGGATTTGATTCCTTACGGTTGAAAGGTAATTTCCTTTGATTTTGACTTCATTTCAACGGTTGGGTTGTTTGGTTTGAGATGGTTCCAGGTGGTTTTGATGAACTACCTGCAACTAGCATGAATTAGAGTGAGTTTACTTGGATTAGTGTGTGTAAGAGAGTTCTAATTCGAGACCCAAGCTAGTGAAGTGCTTGTGTTGTGTTTTTAGGGTTACATGTGTTAAGGTGATGAAATTGAAAGCTGCAACTTTGATATTGTAGTTATCTTTTGATTGTAACTTGCTTCAATGATACAAATTCCTTGATTATGATAACTATTGAGTGTGATTGAGATTATTCTTAACTTGAGTAATGAAAATGAATTGTTATGCTACAGCTAAGGCTAGGCAGGAGCATACACGAGGTGCAGGAGTTCCACATATCGATTCCACAACAGGTGAGTAGTTATTAATAGATTAATTATGTGTTGGTTTTGATGATTATTGCAGAAAGGAGTATGACTTGAATTGTTTTGAAATTGGTTGAGTATACCAATTATGAGTGTTTGGATAGATGAACCTCATTATGAGTATATATTGAGAATCAAGATGGTTCATTGAGAATGATATGAATGAGACGATGGGCAATTGCTGTCCAAATAAACTTTAATTACTCATAGAGCTCTCAAAGCTCCTATATTGTTTGTTAATGTTAATTGTGTTAGGTTCTGGAAGTACAGATCGTGGGAAACGCATCACGGAGGGTTAGCTGGAAAGGATAATAGACTTTAGACTTGGACTTACTTTCTTGTGATAGACTTGGTCTTTTGTAAACATTCGGTTTTTGAGAAAACTAGTATGAAACTTCTTGTATGTAAATAAGCACTTAAACTATGCTTTTAATAGCATCTTGTAAAACTTGTTACTCATCTTTGAGGATTGCACCTAAATGATAGTTTTGATTAAATTATCAGTGTGTCCTAAATATGAGAAACCGGGTGTTACAAGTTGGTATCAGAGCCGTGGTTTAAGGGAATTAAACCTTGAGATGGGTTTAGACTTAAACCAATGAGATAGAGAAGTCCCAAAGAGTCCCGAGTAGCTATCCTCCGCGGTGCATCATAATTGAGTTGATTATACACCATATTGAGTATTAGGGTGATATACAATTGAGTTGATTATACACCATATTGAGTATTATGGTGATATACAAATGAGTTGATTATACACTATTTTGAGTATTATACTAACATGCAATTGAGTTGATTACATACCATATTGAGTATTATGGTGGTGATTGCTAAATGAGTTGATTTTCTTTTTCCGTTAAAATGAGCGCTGGAAAAGAAAAAGAGCGAGATGATCCATCAAGAGATCAATCGGGATCACGAGATTCGGGTAAAGAGCATCAACCCGAGGGAGAGCGACCTCCCGAGACGCAAAGTAATATGCAAGCTATGATTGTGGCTGAGGTAACCAAGGCACTTAAAGAGTTATTACCCACTTATTTGAAGCCTCAAGCGGAGGCTACAACTGGAGGTCCTTCGGGACAACCCCTGGTCCAACCTGAGCGTAGGGAGGACCATGGAGAGATGTATACTGAGGCGAGTGGAGTTAGAGTACCTGAGAAAACAAGGAAGTGCACTTACGATGTGTTCCAAAAGTGGAAGCCATACGATTTCTATGGAAAAGATGATCCCATAGCAGCCAAGAATTGGTTAACACATGTTGAAAAGATGTTCCGCACCAGTAAATGTGACGAGACGGATAAGGTTGAGTTTGCAACAAACTTGTTAAAGGAGGATGCACAGTTCTGGTGGGAGTATACGTGTATGGAGATAGGAGAGAGCTTGGCGTATACATTGAACTGGGAACAATTCAAGTTGAAGTTCACTGAATACTACTGTTCCAATAATGCTATGAAGGGAATAGAAGAAGAGTTATTGAAGTTACAACAAGGGTCGAGAACAGTGCAACAATACACACTGGATTTTAATGAGAAAGCAAGGTTTGCACAACATCAAGTTGATACAGAGGAGCGTAAGATGGATCGTTACTTGTGGGGTTTAAAAACCTAAATCCGAGAGTTTTTGCCGAGTTCCAGATATACTACCTTTCAACAAGTTGCAGAGGCAGCAAGATCGAGAGAAATGGAGTTGCAAAGACAGGAGGAGGAGAGAAGAACTGAAAGAGAAGTTGGAGGATCCAAGAGAAAATGGGAAGGTAAAGCTGGAGATACTTCTCAGAGGTCTACTATCACGGGTTCTCAATTCCATGGTGAACCCAAGAAGAACGAGGAGAGATGGTGTAAGAAATGTAGGCGAAAACACACGGGGGAATATGATTCCCGAAACCCTCCATCAGTTTGTTTCCAGTGTGGAAAGACGGGACATATGGCTCGCCAATGTACCGAGAGTCGCCCCGTTTGTTTTAATTGTGGGGAGAGCGGGCATATTCGTCCTAATTGCCCGAAGATGAGGTCTGAGTCACAGAGAGATTTTCAAAAGACTGGACGAGGAGGAGGTCGAGATCGAGATGATCGAAAATACAAGAGTGACGGTCACGAGAGAACACGAGCTTTCCAATTAACTGTCGATGAGGTGCGAGATCAAACTGATGTTATCACATGTATTTTTAGCTTGAACTCTTCTCAAGCACGAGTACTTTTTGATTCCGGTGCTTCCGTGTCTTTTATATCGGAGTCCTTTGCTTCTAAACTAAATGTTTCGTTAGTCGATTTATATGAGAAAGTGATAGTAGATGTAGCAGATGGGAGATGTGTTTTTGTAAAGAGTCATTATGAGCAGTGTCGGCTTGAGATCTATGGGGTTACGTACCTTATTGATCTGAAGCCGATCACTAATCATGAGTTTGATGTAATAGTCAGGATGGATTGGATGGATGATAATAGAGGTCAAATGGATTGTCATGAGAAAACACTTTCCATAAAGACACCGAGTGGTTCCCGAATTTTGATACGAGGTGATCGACGTTCCTGAAAAGTACCGATAGTGTCACTTGCAACGGCTAGGAGATATATGAAAAGAGGGGGTGAATTGATTATGGCACATGTGATTAGTGCCGAGTCAAAACATTCCAAAATAGAAGAAGTAGAAGTGGTTTGTGATTATCCCGATGTATTTCCTGATGATCTTCCAGGCTTACCACCAAGTAGACAAGTTGAGTTTGTGATCGAGGTAATACCGGGGGCGAAGCCGGTAGCTCGACCACCTTACCGATTGGCACCGTCCGAAATGGAAGAATTAAATAGACAGTTGCAAGAGTTGTTAGAACTTGGGTTTATTCGTCCGAGTTTGTCTCCGTGGGGTGCACCTATACTTTTTGTAAAAAAGAAAGACGGCTCCATGAGAATGTGTATAGATTACCGAGAACTTAACAAGATTACGATAAAGAATCGTTATCCGTTACCACGGATTGATGATTTATTTGATCAATTGCACGGAGCCACGTATTTTTCAAAGATCGATTTGAGATCCGGTTATCATCAGTTGAGAGTACAAGAAGCTAATATTCCGAAGACAGCTTTCCGCACGAGGTATGGTCATTACGAGTTCTTAGTCATGCCGTTCGGTTTGACTAATACTCCAGCCGCTTTTATGGATTTGATGAATCGGGTTTGTCGTCCCTTTCTTGATAAATTCGTAATTGTGTTTATCGACGACATCCTGATTTATTCAAAGAGTCGAGATGAGCACAAATTTCATTTGCAACAAATGCTAGATCTTCTCCTAGACGAGAAATTACATGCAAAATTTTCAAAATGTGAGTTCTGGTTGCGGGAGATTCAATTTCTTGGCCATGTGATAAATGAAGACGGTATAAAGGTGGATCCAGCAAAGATCGAAGCCGTAATGAGTTGGGAGCCGCCAAAGAGTCCAATGGAGGTTCGTAGTTTCTTGGGGTTAGCGGGCTATTATCGACGATTCGTTGAAAATTTTTCTCGTATAGCTACACCCTTAACCAAGTTGACCAAGAAGATGGAGAAATTTAGTTGGACTGAGGCACAACAGTCAGCCTTTGAACAACTACGAGATGGCTTGTGCAAGGCTCCGGTGTTGGTGTTACCGCAAGGAGGGGAAGACTTTGTTCTTTATAGCGATGCCTCCTTAAGTGGTCTTGGATGTGTATTGATGCAAAGAGGACGAGTGATAGCATATGCCTCTCGACAGCTAAAACCACATGAAAAAGCTTACCCAGTACATGATTTAGAGTTGGCGGCGATAATATTTGCATTAAAGATGTGGCGACATTATCTTTATGGAGTGCGATTTCAGATCTATACAGATCATAAAAGTCTGAAATACCTGTTTGATCAGAAAGAGTTAAACATGAGGCAAAGACGGTGGATGGATCTGCTAAAATATTATGATTGTGAGATACTTTACCATCCTGGTAAAGCAAATGTAGTGGCAGATGCATTGAGTCGAAAAGAATCGCCTATTCGAGTTGTATCGGCTCGGATGGGAGTTGTGAGTAAACTGCCGGAGATGATACGCAGGTGCCAAAGCGAGGCAAATGATTTAAAGAAAGAAATAATGATTGGTTATATGGAGAAACTGGTGGAGAATGCATAAGGAATCAAGACTTTCCAAGGGCGAGTTTGGGTTCCAAGGCATGGCGAGGTGAGACAATTATTGTTAAATGATGCTCATTGTACTAGATATTCGGTTCACCCTGGTAGTACACGGATGTATCATACCTTAAAGCCGTACTACTGGTGGCCGGGTATGAAGCGAAATGTAGGACGCTTTGTAGAGAACTGCTTGACGTGTCTTCAAGTAAAAGCTAATCATCAAAAGCCATATGGGGCAGTGCAACCATTACCTGTACCAATGAAGAAATGGGATGAAATTACTATGGATTTCATCACAAAGTTGCCTCGGACTCCTCGAGGATATGATTCTATATGGGTGATTGTTGACAGGTTAACAAAGTCGGCACATTTTATTCCAATCCGAGAAGATTACCAAGTGTCAAAGCTAGCTGAGATATATACGAGAGAAGTAGTGAGACGACATGGAGTGCCAACTTCAATAATTTCTGATAGAGATAGTCGGTTCAATTCACATTTCTGGCAGAGTTTCCAAAAGCATTTTGGTACAAAAGCCTTATTGAGTACTGCGTATCATCCCCAGACAGATGGACAGTCGGAAAGGACGATACAAACACTTGAAGATATGCTACGAGCCTGCATCATTGATTTTGGAGGCAGTTGGGAAGATCATGTGCCTTTGGTGGAGTTTGCCTATAACAACACTTATCACTCCAGTATACAGATGGCACCTTTTGAAGCCTTATACGGTACACCGTGTCGGACCCCGACTTGTTGGACAGAAACTGGAGAGAAACCATTGGCGGGACCAAAAATTTTAGCCGAAACCGAAGAGAATATACAAAGCATTCGTGAGCACATGCGGGTAGCCCAAAACCGCCAAAAGCAATATGCAGATAGAAGAAGAAAGTTGTTAGAGTTCAGTGTCGGGGACATGGTAATGTTGAAAGTGTCCCCATGGAAGGGAGTAATTCGATTTGGCAAGAGAGGTAAGTTGAGCCCACACTTTATCGGACCCTTTCGAGTTTTGGAGAGAATTAGAGCGGTTGCATATAAGCTTGAGCTTCCAGAGGAGTTAAGGGGTATCCATAATGTATTCCATGTGTCGCATCTTAGAAAAACATTGTATGACCAATCCACTCGGGTACCCTTGGCTGAAGTTCAATTAGATGAGAAACTAAGATATCAAGAGATGTCGTAGCAAATTCTAGAAAAGAAAATTAAGAAATTGCGAAATAAAGAAGTGGGATTGGTGAAAGTGCAATGGCGACATCATAGAGGATCAGATGGTACTTGGGAAGCTGAGGGAGAAATGCGGTTGAAATATCCTTACTTGTTTCAAGAGATTCCGAGGACGGAATCTTTCGAAGGGGGTAAGAACTTGTAATACCGTGAATTTAAATTTGTGGTAAGATATGTTAATTATATATTAAACAAAGATTAATTGAGTTATTATATGAATTAGGATAGATAAAAACTCGTCTAGGAAAAGTTGGATGTTGAAAAGAGTATTAGAAATGATTTTTGGCTTCTGCAGCAGGAAACACGGGCCGTGTTGGAGGAACACGGGTCGTGTTGGGATCCAGAGCAAAACAGAGAAATTTTTGTGGAAAAACCCGGGCCATGTTCTACGAACCCATATCCAACCCGGGCCGTGTTACGCATACAAATCTGTTTTTAATGTACGATTTTCTTTCATTTTGGGTTATATCCTCTTCGAAAAACCTCTCCAAAACCCTAGAAACTCAATCCTAAACCTTTAAACTCGAAATTGAAGTCTATAATTCAAGAATTGAAGCTAGGATTTGATTCCTTACGGTTGAAAGGTAATTTCCTTTGATTTTGACTTCATTTCAACGGTTGGGTTGTTTGGTTTGAGATGGTTCCAGGTGGTTTTGATAAACCAATTGCAACTAGCATGAATTAGAGTGAGTTTACTTGGATTAGTGTGTGTAAGAGAGTTCTAATTCGAGACCCAAGCTAGTGAAGTGCTTGTGTTGTGTTTTTAGGGTTACATGTGTTAAGGTGATGAAATTGAAAGCTGCAACTTTGATATTGTAGTTATCTTTTGATTGTAACTTGTTTCAATGATACAAATTCCTAGATTATGAAAACTATTGAGTGTGATTGAGATTATTCTTAACTTGAGTAATGAAAATGAGTTGTTATGCTACAGCTAAGGCTAGGTAGGAGTGTGAAACCCGAATGAGAGAAAGGGAGATTGACGACCAGGCCTGATCTGGTGCGAGTGTGGACGAGAACAAGTGCTGCAACAGCAGCTATCAGCGACAGTCGCGAGGGAGACGCGAGAACAGCGTCGACGACGCCGATTCCGGCGTTCACGATGACCGACGACGACAAGGAAGGGTCGGGATGGTCCTCAAATCTGATTTCTTGCCAAATCCCTTGGTCAATTTCAGTAATTTCAGAGTTTTGGGCAGCAACTCAAAGGTATAATTTCGTTTTTGGTAAACCCTAGCTCTCAAATCCGAGATTTTGCTCTTTCATGTTGAAATTGAATATGGGATTTGATTTCTATCACTGTTGAGAGTTTAAAAACACACATGGAATGAAAGTCTTGAACATTTGGTTTAAAATCTTTGAAAACATGATGGAATTGGTGCTTGGTTATAGCTTAAATGTTTGCTAGAAGTTTGAGTTCATGGCCAAAATATAAACTCTTGAATTTGAACAGATTTAAATGTGTTCTAATGGTAAGTTATTGATGAAATTTCATTGCATATGTTTAAAAAGATGGAAGTTGATGCTTGGAATATGTTGGGCAATTTATATGTAAAAAGGTGTGATGAGAACTTGTTAAAGAACATGGTTATGTGCATTTGGAAGAGAAGTATGGTATTGGTATCATGCATAAAAGGAATAATGTTGGAAAAGTGTCATAAGTTCATATGCATCAAAGAACCAATTGAAAGTACTAATCTAGTGCAATTTAACAGCTTTGACTTTTCTGTCAAAGTCAAACCACAAGTCTAGAAATCAAATTAGTTGTGCTAGGTTTGATTTATGTTAAAATTAGACTTGTATTCATGATATGCTATTAGAATAGAACTATAAACACTAAAGAATCAAGAAAATGAAGCTAGTTAACTTGGTGATAATCAAGTGACAAAAAGAAAAGCAAATTTGACTTTTATAAAGTCTAAATGGGACAATAATGAAAAATTGATGCTTATGATCGAGAAACTTGTTAAAATATGATTTATGAGACATTTTACACTTGAGTATGGTAACATTGAATTGGGAATACAAATATTTGGTTAAACATCATATAAAGTATCGTTTAGTCATAAAAAGACTATAATTGAGCTATTTTTAGTTAAATTGCCGTTTAGGCCTAAGAAGCAAAAGTTTGAGAATTGACCCCAAGACTTGAATACTATGATTCAATGTCACATAATTATGCTAGATTAGAAGAAATAACCAAGTTTGAGTCAAGAAATAATGTGTTTTGGTTAAGTTTTAAAAAGTGATCAAAATAGTTGCGGTTGAACTAAAAGTTACCGTTTTAGCAAATACAAGCCCGTATGAGTATGAAATGAAATTATATCAAAATTTAAGTGTTGTTGGGTGGGTTTGGCAACAAAATATGTAAAAAGTGCAATGTTTAAAAATAATTTTTATTTTTATAATTTTAACGGCAAATTTGCCAAAAATGGAATAAAAGAGCGAAACGAAAGATGTTTTGACATCTAGGCATTGATATTGTTTTATAAACATGTTAAAATCATAAAGTTGCTAAAATTTCATGTTAAACCCCGCGAAAACACAATTAGGCAAAGTAAGATGCCTAAATAGGAAAACGGTCAAAAAGTGTCGAAACGAAAACATGGATTAAAAGGTTCCATTAAGCTTTATACGTGTTCTAAACACTATTGGTACATTGTTGGGTTATATAACAATGACTTAGGGGCTGTTTGTTTTTTCTCTGCAGATCTTCCTAACCACTTTTGTCTGCGCCACGCAGACGGCGCGCAGACATGGACCTTCGCAGAGTGTTTGTTTTTTCGAAGACCGCAGACCTAAAAAGGTCTGCGCGTCCTCTTTTTGGGGCAGATGTGGACCAATGTCTTCAAGGGTCTGCAGAGCTCTTCTAGTAATAAATTAATACAATTTTAACCTAAAAAAAATACGCATATCGTTTTCTCCTCCAACCGGTCTCGCTTTTTCTCTTCCTTGCGTCTTCGACCAAACCGTAGCCGCCGGCCACTTTCGATTTAAAAAAAAACGAAATACGCATATTTTTTTTTAAAAACACTTTGATTTTTTTAACTAATAGTTGCGATTTTTTTATCAACAATATTTTTTCGAAGTAAATAATATTTATTTTTCTATGTTTTTAAACAAAGTGAAGATAAATTTGTAAAACTTTTTAAAAAAAATGTCACAAACTTAAAAAAAGAAATGTTTGTTTTGATCCTTAAATTCGTGAATATCATATAATAGACGTTTTTTTATTGTAAATCATACTTATAAACTATTTGAAACATACAAATATATTTTAACATTAGAACTTTGGTTCACAATCTTACGCAAATTTTTAGCGTTACAAACTATTTGTAAATCCAACTTTGGTTACGTAATTTTTATTCTTTATTATTTAAAAAACTAAATGTTTGCTTTGATCAATAAATTCGTTAATATCATAAATTGAACATACTCATAAGTTTTACTTAAAAAACAGTTTATTTAAATTTTAGTTTATTTTCACAACCTGCAGACTTTAAAAAACAAACAGTCTTCTTCTTGCAGTCTGCAGACATTTAGTCCGCCTCTTCTCTGTAGATGCTCTGCAGATGTGGTCCGCAGACTGCAGACATTTTACCTCTTCAAAAACAAACAGCACCTTAAACAAGAGTTTACACGAATTTTGGACTAAGCTGTCAAAATGGGACAAAAAGGGTAAAATTTTCCAAATTGGTTTTTATGGTTTAAGACCCATACTTAGCCACCGGAATAAACTTAGATAACGACTAGAAGTAGTCTAAGAATGAGTAGAAAACTCTTTTACGTTTAGTTGCGAAATATGTTCTAATCTTCTATTAAATTAATAGAGGTTTGAAGGATGCTTGGAAGCAACGAAAGGCTAGAGAAAGTGGATTAGTGTAGCTACACGTACCTAGCTACTAAGGTGAGTACATGTGGCTTTTTCCCACTATGGGGTACATGGCAAATTGTTGACAAAGGTCTTACGTAATTTTTTTAAATATTAAAGGATATATAAATCGTTCTACGTATGTTACGATAATGAAAGTTTTGATACAATGATTTTGAAAGATTGTTTTGGCTTCAAGCCTACTATGCCTGTGAAAGAATATTTTGGTAGTCTGTCTACTATGGCTAATGTTATGAATCTGTTTCAAAAGAACAATAACTATATGACTATATCTGTTAAATGATTTGATCCTTATATAAGTTTATGAAAGATTTATATTGTTAATATCTATGTTATTGCACATGCATCTCATGGCATCTTATGATATTTTGTACAAAAGAAAAGCAGTGTCTTTACGCATGCATAAAGTGTGGTTGCATGAGTCAGCAAGGTCCGGACACGTCCCCGTAACGGGACAACAGACTCTACTGGGATGGTACCTCCCGTCGCGAAGTAGAAGTCTTCTAGGCGTCATTATAGGATGATTTTTTTCTCCTATTTTGGCGAGCTTTGGTCTTTATAGACCTCTAGGCGCGGTATATAACCGCGAGCTTTTGTCACGAATGTGACTTGGTCTTTTAGACCTAAGGCGCGGGTAGGAAAACCCGCGAGCTTTGCATTGGTGTGTCAATCATGCATTCCATATGTGCACCTATTATGTATGACACGTATTGAATCGAATATATTGTTTAAGCTTCAAGGTTTTATGAAATGGTTTTGCAAAGAATTTTGGAAGTAAATGTCATTTATATGACTTAGATTGTAAAGAAGTTTTTGAAAAGAAAAAGTCGGTCATATGACTTATTTTGCAAAGGATTTTGAAAAGAAATGTATCAAAGTATGATATTAATTATAAAACATTTTCAATGATGTTTTGAGTCTAAAACCCATGTAGCTCACGAGACGTTTTCGTCTTACGTATTTTATTTATGCCATGTATCTCAGGTTCTAGACATGAGAGATAGAAGCAAGTAGATGACCCGAGGAGATTGAGATTTTAGATGGAGTGATTTCCGGCTCATGTACTGGTTTGTAATCCTAACTTGCTTTCTATGGTTTAGTTTGGTATGAAGTTGTAACCCCCGAAGTGGTTTAAATATTCTTAAAACTTAAATGTTTTAGTTGGGACTGATATTTTTTTAGATGTGACTTTATGTCATGAGAAAAGTTTTTAAACGTTGACATTCTTTGTCACATAATGTTTTAAAACATGACTGAATAACGTTTATGCGCTATTAGCGCTATTGTGCTTTTAACGTTTATGCGCTTTTGGCGTTATTATGTTTTTCAAAAAAAAAATGAAAATCGGGGTGTTACAAGGAGCACACACGAGGTGCGGGAGTTCCACATATCAATTCCACAACAGGTGAGTAGTTATTAATAGATTAATTATGTGTTGGTTTTGATGATTATTTCAGAAAGGAGTATGACTTGAATTGTTTTGAAATTGGTTGAGTATACCAATTATGAGTGTTTGGATAGATGAACCTCATTATGAGTATATATTGAGAATCAAGATGGTTTATTGAGAATGATATGAATGAGACGATGTGCAATTGCTGTCCAAATAAACTTTAATTACTCATAGAGCTCTCAAAGCTCATATATTGTTTGTTAATGTTAATTGTGTTAGGTTCTGGAAGTGCAGATCGTGGGAAACGCATCACGGAGGGTTAGCTGGAAAGGATAATGGACTTTGGACTTGGACTTACTTTCTTGTGATAGACTTGGTCTTTTGTAAACATTCGGTTTTTGAGAAAACTAGTATGAAACTTCTTGTATGTAAATAAGCACTTAAACTATGCTTTTAATAGCATCTTGTAAAACTTGTTACTCATCTTTGAGGATTGCACCTAAATGATAGTTATTTTGATTAAATTATCAGTGTGTCCTAAATATGAGAAACCGGGTGTTACAGATGATGGCAAAGGGTGGAGACGATGGCAAGGGTGGGAGGCGGATGTGTGGAACCAACACGTATCAGAAGAAGGGCAGGTGGAGGAACATGTATGGTGAGAAGAAAGCACCACGTTAATCCCCCCCCCCCCCAAGTCTTCTAGAAACAATGTTGTGTTTTAATCGCTATATATAATAATAAATTTCAGTTATAAATACACACAAAACCCTCAAATAAATTCACATCAATCACATTGAAAAACACTTAAATTTCTCTCAGTTTCACATAATAAAAAACATATCAAGTCAATATCGTAAAAGAAATGATTAACTTGTTAACGTGAGATCGGCGATCCTAAATTCGATGTAAAAATTATCGACATGATGTGTATTGTTTTACACAACATGATTTTAGAGGACGGGGGAAAAGCAATATACAAGTATGTGGAAAACGAACACGCTGCGTTATCTAACATTGAGCCGCCAGTAGAACCTAGTTCTCCAGCGTACGTCCAAATAAGACGGGAACTCCGCAACGTTGCCAAACATCACGAGCTACGGGCCGATTTGGTAGAGCATTTATACCGAGTTAATCATGTCGATCTTAATGTGCCTCCGGTGGACGATACGGAGGACTTTTCGGACTTACCACATTTTTATTTTTATTTCATGTTTTTTTTTTTTAAATTTAATGTAATGTTTTTTTTTTAATTTAATGTAATGTTTAATTTTAATTTAATGTAATGTTTTTAATTTAGATGTCACAATTAAAAAAATATATAAAAAAACAAATAGTATAGAATGGCATCCACCCCACATTGTTGGCATCCAAAGGCATTTTCGTAGTCATTTTATTTGGCGCCTATGTGGCAGCCGATGCCTACGTCTTTGTCAGCATCGATACCGCTTAGCCTTCTAATATTTTATTGAAAGTTTTATAACGTTGTAATCAAGGGTCAAATATTTTTAAGTAAAAGAAGTTTATTGGAAGTTTCATTGCTATTCTAGAGTTTTGCTCTTATTTTATGATTTATTATGCTTTCGAAGGACTTGATAGAAAAGGCCTAACGAAGGGACCATGGTGACATAAATATTTGAGTAAATTATAGTTTTGGTCTACATGGTTTGATTAGATTTGTATTTTTTGTTAACTTTTTATAAGGTTGACAGATTACATTATTATGGTTTCAAAAAAATTGCAACCACAGTTTTTGGTCCATACAATACTCTTTTATCTTATACCATCTTCATCACATCTCTAATTTTTATTCTAATTTTGAAGTAAAGATTAGTGTAAAAGTGGACTATTTATGTGTTGGATCTATATGCTCAATAATCATTTTGAAATGATATTGCTAATAACATATGATCTTATAGGGTCCTACCTTTATCAAGTTGGTACTTATTGAATATTTATTAAGTATTTGATAATTAATAAATAAATTCAACTCTTGTATTTAATTAGAGAATAATTATTGTTTTGTGAAAATAATAATTATAAGAAGTTAAACTAATAATTATATCATATGATATGATATATTAAGTCATGTATAAAGTTTTGGACACTTTGGGTTACATTAAGATGTAACTAGACTTAGTTTCTAAAGGAAGAGTGTTGGACATCCCATTTTTTTTCCACCATAAGAGAGTTACGTGGAGGTTGTTTGTCAACCTTCATCTTACATACCCATACCTTGTATAAGGTCATATCTCTTTGCATTTAATGATACTATGGGTCATGGTACTCTCTTGTGAGTATAAAAAGAGTGAGATGCAAAGTTAGCATCTAGTTTTTCTCTCAAAAACGTGGCTAACATTTTCTCTCCCTCTACCCTCTCATTTTGTGAAGTTTGTTCCAACTTTGAGAGTGTAGAAGCACTTCTCCTTTAGTACTTAATTTATTAAGTACTTAAAGGCTTAAGAAGTTATTTATACAAGAAGGAACTAGCATTCCAAGTGTCTTTATCTTGGTGGTGGATACTTATAGAGAAATCAAGCTTCTTGATTTTTGCCATCTACTTCAACACCCCAATACTAAGAGGGTTCAAAGGCTTCAAATGTTATCACTCTAAAACATCATATATATATATATATATATATATATATATATATATATATATATATATATATATATATATATATATATATATATATATATATATATATATATATATATATATATATATATATTATTCTTACCTATGTAAATGGATCCTTGATGGTTTTGTTTAAAATGGTCTAAAATAAGCTAGTTATTTTAAAAAGCTTTCGTTGCCGTTTTAGCGTTAAATGTTCTATTTTATTTATCAAAGCCCATCATTGTGACAATTAAAAATTTAGTATAAATGAAGATTTAGTATAAGTATATTTGATGTTAAGAAAAAATTATTTTTACATTTATTACATTTATTTTGAAAGGGGGCAAAATGGTCAAATAAGGTAAAATATGGAAATTATGTTTTAAGAACTTTTAGTAAGTCATCATGAAGCGTTACTTCAATTAGAAGTTTGCCTTAAAGACCAAAAGGCAAAATTGAGAAATTTTGGGACAAAAGTGAAGAAATAATTGTCAATATTTAAAAATTAATAACTCAAAATCTTACAAGGAATGGGGAAAAGTCACGAAGGTGACTTTGGTAATATTTGATGTATCAAGAATATAGGAAAAAGATTCGGGTCATGTGAAGTTATAACGAAGAAGTTATGAAGGCTTAAAAATGACCAAAAAGTGAAAAAAATAGCCAAGTGCCCATATTTGAGGGACTGTAGTAGAAAAATATGAACATATACAATAGTCAGTGAGAGAAAGTTGTAAAGCTCTTTACTGTCTTTCTAAAAAATATAAAATTTGTAAAAATCGGATATCATATGTGGAAGTTATGACTGTGCAAAGATCAAGAAAATTAATGTATAAGTGCATGAATTTTTTGCAAATTAACTTAAAAGGGCATTTTGGATATTCTACAGCATCCACCGGTAAAAATCAAATCTTGGTAACAATTTCCCGTGTGTGTAAATTCAGAAAGGGGAAAATGAATGGAGGGTTTGTGTGTTCGTCAAAATCGTGAAAACGGGAAAAAGAAGAGAGATGTGAGATCGAGAGATAGAGGAATCAATTGAGTGCGATTCACTGAATGCTAAATTGAGTGAAGATGGGAGACAAAGGTCGAATGAGTGAGGTTGGAGAGTCGAGGCAGCAGCTGCACCGCTGCTGCCAGTTCTGTCTTGACGAAGGGGCACCGCCGACGGTGGTGGTGAGCTTCGGTGACGGCGTCGATCGATGGTGGTTGGGGGTGTAGTCCGATTTTAGGTATACAACAACCCTAACATTCAAATTTTCTGTTGTATATCAGATTTGGGGTTATTGCTGATTTTTTTGCTTTGAAACCCTAGAACTCTCGGTTGAAATTTGATGGATGCATGTTGGAATTAAAGTTGTTTTTTATTTAGTCTATTAACGAGTTCAATAACATCAATATTCAAACCTTTTGTGGTGAATTTATTAAGCTATTGGGGATGAATTTTGTTGTTATGCTTAGAATCTTGGATACAAGTGGAATTACAGAAAATGTTTGATTTAAGTCATGTAATGGATTCAAAAGATTATAAGGAATGTATTTGCATGATAAATTAATTGGAAATTTGTGGAATACGTGTTAATAATTGGTTAAAGGAAGGAATAACAATGTGAATTAAGTTGGAATCCTTAAAGAATCAAGATAACATGAGTTGTTTATTTGAAATTCGAACATATGTGGATTGTGTGATAGTTAAATTATGATATTTACACCAAATTGATACATAAAAGATTTCTTAAAGATGGTAAAAATTCACTAACATTTGGTGTTTATGCATGGATTAAAGTATAGTAATTTGAAATACCTTTTGGTAAAATTTGTAAAGATGGGACGAAAATTTGACAATATGAAATTGTGATAAAAGATATGGTACATTTTTATGTTGAAATGAAGTATTAGTTTTAGATAAATATATGTTGACATAAACTATGGAATTTGAGTTGTTAGTTTTTATATCTTGAATCGGAATTAAAGATTTTTATGGAAGGGTAATGTAAGTTGCTATTGGAATGGAATTGTACATTCCAACTTTAATGGACTTGCAACTTGGCAAAATGCTTGAATTTGGAAAAATGACAATGAAATAGCCGTTTTAAACATAGAATCTAATAACATGTTGGAAATATATTGGTGCAAAATTTATGAGTTTTAAAACAGTTTCTATTTTTAGACACTTTATCCGTTGAAAATTGTTTAACTGACATAGATGAGTTATATGAAAGATGTTTTGACTTCTAACTATTGTACTGAGTTTATAAAGAGGTAAAAATTTATATCTTGCCAAAATAACTTTGTAGAAACCCGAAAATGCCATTTTTGGTCAAAAAGGGTAAAAGTATCCAAAGTGATTACTTTGTAGTGTTTATTACGTTTCTAATATCTTATTAAATCGATAGACATTGACGGATGCTTGGAACTGGATAAAAGGTCTCGTGTAAGTGGATTGGTGTAGCTAGACATACATAGCTACTGAGGTGAGTACTTGGTGCTATTTTCCCTACATCGGGCATATGTCATTAAATTTTATTTGCAAAGTATTTCACCCTACTATGAAAAGTATATCTCTATGGTTTTAAAAGTATGTTGTTATGGTTTTAAAAATATGTTGTTATGGTTTGCAAGTATATTGACTATGCCAAGGAAAAATGGTTTTTTATGAACTACACATGACTAGCTATGATTTTGAAAAGTTTATAACTATAACTTTATAAGTACATTGTTATGGTTTCAAAGTAAATCAATATACATTGTTTAAGAAATATGTTATTAGTTTTCAAAATGAATTGCTAAGGAACTACGATTAAGAAATTATGTTTTGGTATAACTAGAGTGTCTTTGAAAGTATATTACATTATATAGGTTACAAGTGACTATTTGAATTATGAATATGCTATAAAGATTGTTGGTTATTGTTTTGAGCTTGGTAATACGTGTATTATGTTATTTTTCTCGATTTCTGTTTTACGGAGTCACTTGATTTTGATTGAAAGTTTCAGACTGTAGTCAGCATGGGTCTTGCATCATTGTGTGTGACTTGCATGACCACGGATAAAAGTTGTCTAGACTCATTAAGACACTACTGGGATGCTACCTCCCGTAGCGAAGTAGTTGTCTAGTTCCTAAATGGAACTCATTCCGAAACAAGGAAACAGCCCTTGGGAACAAGCTCCGATGTACCTGATTAAGGAATGGGATAGTAATTCCGCCTCAAGGTATATGGTGTCCGCTTGGTGCGACAGAACTGGCAAGGAGCCGGTTCCACGGGGATTTGAAGATTTTCGCATTTGCATGACGTATGACTCAGCCTTGTTTTTTTACCACTTAATTGAGTTATTAAGAAGCAAACTTTGAATTAGACAGATTAAGAACGTTTGTTTACATCTTAATATTTGCCTCTTAATTGGAAAAGAAACACTTATTGGGTCAGATTTCAAGATAAGTCTGAAAAAAAACTCGTATTCCTCGTTTGCCCTGCTATTCACCCTGCCCCCTTTCTCTTTCTTTCTCACGATCGGAGATTATCTCCCCTTCTCTTCCAATCATAACAGACCGTCGTATCTCGTCTTGCCTCCATTGCATGACCGCAACTATCTCCTCCCGCCTCCATCTCCCGACCGTCGGCTTCCAACATGTAAGAAAGGTCTCCTTCTGCACATCGATGAGGAAGAAGCCACTTCCAGCATCGTTCCTCTTCCGCCGAGGTCCCGAGGTCCCGCCTCTGCTGTTTCTCTTCTGTCAATGTCCCGCCATAGCCGCACCTACTCCGCCGACGGTAAGTTTTAATTTTTCTATGCCTTAATTTGATAGGTTTGCTGCACCACCTATTCGGAATCTCATTTTCTCCACAACATTATTCCCCTAAAGCAATAGTCGACATAGACGCCTAGTTACCGGATGATTTATCATGCAATTTGTGTTTTGTTTCCTTTGGTATGGACCTCCAACGTCCTTTCTCTTCTTCTTCAAGAGGTAAAAGATATTCCCCATGGTTATGTTGCAATGTTGCTGAAATTTTTTATTTTGTGATTTCGTGAAGGTAATTCTAGTTTTGTGTTAAGTTTACAATGAAATCTGTTTTTCTTATTGTAATGTTGCTGAAATTCTGAGTTTGTGCTATGTTTACATTGAAATTTGATTTTCTTTGTTGCAATGGTGCTGGAAATTTTGATTTTGGTGAAATGTTGGTTATCTTTGCTGAAATGTTCAAATGCTTCTGAAATTTGGTTTGATGCTGGTTATCTTTTTGCTAAAATGCTAAGATGTTTGTGTAATTTGCTGAATGGTAGAATAGTCATTTTATCTTTCAACACAACAATTAAGAGGTTCCAACCAAACAATATATTAAAATTTAAGATCTTACAAATTTAGATCCTTTTAAAAGTTCAAAGTTCAGACCTATATTCAAATGATCAAATCTTAAAAATTAAGATTCCACCCAAAATATATTTAAGAAATAAAAATAATACGTAAGAAAAATATATATTTATTTATTAAATATATTTGTTTATTAAAGGTAGATCTTAATTTTAAGATTTGAATATAGGTATGAACTTTTAAGAGGATTTGAATTTGTAAGATCTTAAATTTTAATATATTGTTTGGTTAGAACCTCTTAATTGTTGTGTTGAAAGATAAAATGACTATTTTACCCTTCAGCAACTTACACAAACATCTTAGCATTTTAGCAAAAAGATAACCAACATCAAACCAAATTTCAGAAGCATTTGAACATTTCAGCAAAGATAACCAACAACATTTCACCAAAATAAAAATTTTCAGCACCATTGCAACAAAGAAAATCAGATTTCAATGTAAACATAGCACAAACTCAGAATTTCAGCAACATTACAACAAGAAAAATCAGATTTCATTGTAAACTTTAACAAAGCAACATTACAACAAGAAAAATTAGATTTCATTGTAAACTTTAACACAAAATTAGAATTATCTTTACAAAATCAAAAATTTCAGCAACATAGCAACATAACCATGAGGAATATCTTTTAACTGTTGAAGAAGAAGAGCAATGGCGTCGGAGATCCATACTAAAAGAAACAAAACACGAATTGCATGATAATTCATCCCGTAACTAGGCATCTATGTCGACTATTCCTTTAGGGGAATAATGTTGTGGAGAAAACGAGATTCGAAATAGGGGGTGCAATAAACCGATCAATTAATTAAGGCACTGAAAATTAAAACTTACCATCGGCGGAGCAGACGCGGGACGTCGACAGAAGAGGAAAGGTGCTGGAAGTGGCTTCTTCCTCCTCGTCGATGTGCAGAATGAGACCTTTCTTCGAGGTTGGAAGTCGACGGTCGGGAGATGGAGGTAGTCGACGGTCAGGCAATGGAGGCAAGACGAGATATGACAGTCTTTTAAGAGAGGGGGAGACAATTTCCGATTGTGAGAAAGAAAGGGAAAGGGAGACGGGGTGAATGGCAGGGCAAAAGAGGAATATGCGAATTTTTTTTTGTTCAGACTTATCTTGAGATCTGACCCAATAAATGTTTCTTTTCCAATTTAGAGGCAAATATTAAGATGTAAACAAACGTTCTTAATATGTTTAATTCAGAGTTTACCTCTTAATAACTCAATTAAATGGTAAACAATAGGGCCTATATATATATATATATATATATATATATATATATATATATATATATATATATATATATATATATATATATATATATATATATATATATATATATATATATATATATATATATATATATATATATATATATATATATATATATATATATATATAGAGAGAGAGAGAGAGAGAGAGATTTGGTAAGAAGAAAAATATTAGTAGGAACATAAGAAGTTTTTAATTTACATGTTTTTTGGTGAACTAACAAAACGAATCATTAGATATATATATATATATATATATATATATATATATATATATATATATATATATATATATATATATATATATATATATATATATAGAGAGAGAGAGAGAGAGAGAGAGAGAGATTTGGTAAGAAGAAAAATATTAGTAGGAACATAAGAAGTTTTTAATTTACATGTTTTTTGGTGAACTAACAAAACGAATCATTAGATTATTCAAAAATAAATGATTCGCAAAATAAATGATTCACTAAATAAATGATTCGCAAAAACAAATTCCCCAAAAAACGACTAAATGATTCATTTTTATGAAGATTCTGTTGTTATAAACTAAAATTGTCCCAAAAATGAATAAAAACTTGATTCGCTAAAAAATGAACTATCAAAGTGTTTTTTTGATATTTTTTTTGTGAGTCATGTTTTTTGCATTATCTAATGATTTATTTTGTTAGTTTGTCAAAAACAAATATATATATATATATATATATATATATATATATATATATATATATATATATATATATATGCGCGCGTGTGTGAGTGTGTTTATATATATATATATATATATATATATATATATATATATATATATATATATATATATATATATATATATATATATATATATATATATATATATATATATAAGGGTTAGATATTTTTAAATAAAAGAAGTTAAATTGGAAGTTTCATTGTTATTCTAGAGTTTTGCTCTTACTTGGTGATTTATCATGTGATTGAAGTTGTTGATAGAAAAAGTCTAACCAAAGGGACCATATTGGCATATTCAAATAAATATCTCATTAAATTATAGTTTTGGTCCTTATAGCTTGATTAGATTCACATTTTTTATTCAATTTTTAAAAAAATTGACAGATTATATTCTTATGATTTCAAAAAATTGCACGTCTTTGATCCATATCAAAGATTCTTTTATCTTATGAATATATTTAGGGATAATGACTTAGAAGGATAACAAACTTTTAAAATTGTTTACACTTGGTCACAAACTTATTTTTGTGCTTGATGACCCATGACCTTTTTAAATTGTTCACATTATACCTTTATGACCGGTGATAGAAGGTTTATGCTGATTTGACATCCTACATAACATCCTAGAAGTCTTAGAAGGGTAATGAACTCTAAAATTGATCACATTTGGTCACTAGACATATTTTTGTGTTTGATTTACCCATTAACTTTTTAAAATTGTTCACATTATACCTTTATGACCAATGATAAAATGCTTATGCTGATTTGACATACTACATGACATCAGAAAGCTAAAACATAAATAAGGGTCAGTGGTCTTTAGTTGGGGTTCATTTTTGTGTTGTAATCTACAAGGAACGGTAATTTAATCATGCAATGTCTTCCTCCCCTCAACCCTTTCTCAAGTTTGCAAGTGTTCTAGTATGTATTACCATAATCGTTGTGATTAAGGTTTTCCTTCACGCATTCGAACCTCGACCATCAAAAATAACATTGGCAGGAGATTATTGGTGTGCGATAACTCATAGGTAAGTCTAAAACAACACTTTCTTTTTCAACTTATTACTAATGTCACACATATCCATGTTTTTGAACACATCCAAACAACACTCAGGGTTGATAACTAGACCTTAGTCTTACTATATTCATAATTTCATGACACCATCATATAAGAACACTCTACTTACCCTTATTCAAGCCATAAACTTAATTATTAGATTGTATAAGATCATAAAACAGCTAGGATTCACATCCCTTCAACATAATTTAACCAGGAATTATCATTCATGCAATAAGGAATTTAGACATTACCTCCCAAAATCTAGAATTTTTACAAGATTCTTCACCCCCCCCCCCCCTTCTTGTTCCTGGCCTCCAGAACCTTCAAGCTTGCCCCTTTTCTTCCAGATGAAGCAAATTGGTGTAAGAGGGCCATAACGTCATGACCAGAAAGTGGTACTACTGCTAAACCCTCTTTAGCCTTATTTCAGCTTAACTCACGCCCAGTTTTTCCACACTATCCATTCAAGTAACATCTCACAAGCTAGGGGTTACATGAACTATGTAATGATATTTGAGTTATAACCATCTCGCTTAAAACAAACAAATATTGTTTTGAAATTAGGACCGAATGATTTTACACAACATAAAACTCGGATTTGGTTTTGATTTAAAGGTCAAATGATTTAAAATGTACTTTTAATCTATCCAAATGTCTGGAAAAGTAACAAAAAGTGTTCCTCGTAAAGTCAGGAGATTCAAAAAAGGCAACTGAATTTTGTTGTGACTAAACATGAAAATCAAGTGAGTGTTTCTCTTGATTATTGGTTTCAAATTGAGATTAAAATCGTTCTGAACCCTTTCTCACAAGACCAAATCTCTTTCTTCTCTCTTTTTCTTGTTGGGGTTTGAGTGCAATTCAAACTCCATTGATTCTCTCTCTCCATTATAAAATATTGATGCTCTTTTCATTCATTAATTTCGCTATGTAAAGCCTATTTCCCAAATATTAATTTAAAAGTTTTAAAGAGTTAAACTATAAGTATTTTTAAGAATGTGCCTCTACGCGGTGCTATCATTATCGTGATAGTCGAGCGTAAGAGGATTTAAGTCCATATGCGGAATACGGCTAACAGTTATGCCATCAGCCATGCTTAGCGGTACGATGTGCCGAAATGCATAAACCCTAATTCTCGGGCCATGAGTCATATTTAAAGGCACTAAACCCTAAACCAGACTCTTTTATTAGCATCCATACTCCAAAGAGACCCTAGCTCGAAACGCTAGCTTTTCATTGTTGATTGTAGCTTCATTCCTTTCATTTGAAGGTTACTTGAAGGAGAAGAAAGAAGGTGGTGGTGCAAGGAAGCTATCCTCAGCCTAGATCCAGCCTTCTCCACATGTTCTGGACCCTTGTAAGTTATAAAGTTCAAATCTTTATGTATTATTTGCATAGATCTTGTAAGTTATAAAGTTCAAATCTTTATGTATTACCAGGTTTGTTTATAGACCTTTTGTGGAGCTTTTGAACCAAGGAAGAGAGCATGCTCAAGCTCTATTGAAGCCATGCAAGGTTTTGTTATGGTTTTGGACCTCTTTTGCCTCGGGGTTTGGATTGGACATGGATGCCCATAAAGTTTACATTTTCATCCACCTACAGCCCTAACTGATAAATTCTGGAGAACCCTAGCCACCAAGTTAACAGATTAAGCACTTAACCAAGAAGTTGGAATGTTTAGAGATAACGTTGCTAACACCAAGGGATAGCGACGCTACCATTGGAGGAAATTCGTTACTAATCGCATCGTGTAACGACACGATGGGCCATAATACGCGACGCGATGTGCATGCATTGACTTTGACCGTTGACTTTGATCAATTTGACTTTTGGTCAGACTTTGATGGATTTAAGATAAGGATTAAAGGGGTTGACATTTTTAATGGTTTGGGTCACTAAGTGATGTCTAATGATGATTTGGGAGGTTGGTGTTGTTGAGCACCTCGAGGACGTGTGTGTGCTTACTTCAGCTCTACAACTCCTCTACGACTCAGGTGAGTGTCCTCACTATACTATGTGTGACATTGCATGCATAGTTAGGTTGATACCCGTTAGGGTAGGACTGTGTGCTTAGACTAGTATAGTCTTTCTTGTTGAATGCTTAGTCGTATGATTTGTTCATATGACTATGTCAGATGTGGTAGAATGGGGTTAGTCCGAGAGTCCTCAGATATTGGCAGAACAAGGTCTGCTCATGATCCAGACAGATCGGGGATAGTCCAGGAGTCCTCAAATGTTGGCAGAACGGGATCAGCCCATGAGCCAGATGGATCGGGGATAGTCCAAGAGTCCTTAAAAGTCGTCAAATGTTGGAAGATTGGAGCTAGTCTGAGAGCCATTATGAGGTATGTTCGATATGTGGTGGAACGTGTGGTATTATGAGGAACTCACTAAGTTTTGTGATTACTCTCTCATGTTAAATTGTTTTTCAGGTACTAATCAGGGAAAGAGCATAGCCTGACTGTACTGCATCTATCACATTGTTTTGAGACTTCCGTTGTTATATGTTTTGTACTGGATTTGTTATTATGGATTTCGGATATGTTGTTTTCTAAACATTGAACGTATGTTTTATGAAATTTAAAATGATTTCTACGTTTATACTCTGATTTTTAAAATGAAAAATTTGATCTTAAAATTTGTGACGTTACATTCTAGTTAATTGATCTTTCTTCCTCTTTTAATTTCTCAGTGTTGACGTCTCTTAGCCACTACCAAGGACTGGCGGTTAAAGCACTTAGTCTCGAAGAGATTAAAAACGAGATTATTGGTTTGCATTTTAAAAAGGGAATTTTTTCACAAACCACTAAGTTTTCCATCTTTTATCTAAAAATACGCTTCTTTATTTTTTATAGAACAACCGTTCATATTCTAAATGCTTTTAGATTAACCATTAATAATGCATAACATTTCAAAAACATCACTTAAAATATACATACTTTTTCAGAATACAACGTTATTCGTAACCATTGAACATAATTTGTAGTCATTAGAAGGTAATAATTGTTTGATTTTTGACTAAAAACTAAACAAACAAAAATTTATGGTATTTTGGGCCGGTTTGTTTTGTTTCGGTTTTTATATTTAAGAAATATAATCGAACTAATAAAATCGATATCATGTTTAAAACTGAAATATAAAAATCGTTGTTAATATAGGTGTGCAAAAAGACCGAAACCGTACCAAAAAAACAAAAACATGCAAAACCGAAAAACCTAAAAACCTAAATTGCTTTGAAATACGAAACCACCGATCCACTAAAACCAAAAATTTCGATAGTTAAAAACCAAAATTTTAGTTTAGTTTTAGTAAAAGACGAAAATTTTAGTATTTTTACAATAAAAATACTAAATTTTTTGATTTGGTTTTGGTTTTAATCAAACACTAAATTTGTTTCATTGTAAATGGTTAATAAACTATGGAAATTGGTTCATATTTACGAATAGAAAACTAAGAAACAATATTTTTCCCTTAAATAAACTACTAAAACCTTTATAATTATTCGGGAAAGAAAAAAAACCCGGACACGACGGTGACTAACAAATTTAATGCCATATGATCCATAATGAGTAGTTGATTTAACACAAGCAAAAACCCTAGTTGGTATTTCAGGTTTGACAGAGAAAAATGGCTCTATCAGCCATTGAAGCTATGGATCAGCACGATGCTCGAATTGCTTTGGAGAGCCCAATGTCGATCGAACTTATTCGTATAGACCTGGAAAAAAGATACTCCAACTATCCCCACGACCCAGAGGTACGCTTCTCTCCCTCTTCAATTGTTTATGAATGGATCATATATGAACTTGCGGACATTGCTTGATTTTATCTGTAATTTGATTTCGTCCTTAGTGTTAGTGAAACGACCTCTGCGTTAGTTTAGAATTAGACCGATGTTTCACGGTCAAAATGAATCGATTTTGGACTGTTGAATCGATACTAGTTATAGTGGTTCCTTCTTCAGGAGAATTGTAGATTGATATGAGATTTAGAATGAAATTTTCCATGGCTTTCAACTGTATAGCAAGTGGCATAACTAGAAGCATGTTGGTACTAGATTTGTATCAAAATCCATATGGAATTGTTATGTTATTACAGAAATTAATAGAATGGAGTCAAACTCTGGTTGAATTATCCCAATTTGGAACTGAAACTACAGCAACGCAGATGGTTAAAGGTACTCTTTCTGTTTCTACTAATTCTGTGTTTTTCATCTTTAAAACAATCTGATAACATAAATTTGGAATAAACGAAATCCATAAGCTATGTCAAAAATTCATACGGCCTTGACTATCGACCCTGCAATGCATAAGGCTGTGTGGTGCTTAGGGAGAGCTCACAATGCTATGTCGTGGATAATCCCTTATCATGATGACGCTAAAATTCACTTTGAGAAGACATTTCAATATTACTGAAAGGCTCTAGAAATGCTATTATCCTTTATATATATATGTATGTATGTATGTATATATGCATGCATGCATGCTCTCTCAGCATCAAATCCAATTGTTGATGTTTTGTGATGAAATGTATTGTCTCAGTGTCCAGGGAATGAAGATTATCGCAAATCTCTGAGAGCATATGCTACGGTATTCAACTAAATTTTTTGTTCACTTTTTCTAGTTGCAATTTCTCATCAATCGCTCTAGATTATTATGCTTTTATAAGTTGTGTAATTTAAAATAACTTTCACAAATTTTAATCGGTATGTAATAAATCATATTTGTGTTAGTTAGTGGGAGAGACAAAAAAAAAAAAAATCATATTTTGTGGTGATGTCGCAAAATTGTTCATATGATGTTATTTGCAAATTTTTTTTCGTTTATGCAAAATGTCGTCAATGTCAACAATTTTCCAATATAATTGCGAAATATGATTGTTCTCGTATTAGGTGGGGCAATTTTGACGTGTTTGTTGTAGCGCCGTGCAAAGAAGAAGAAGAGTGATTCAGTGTATTGATAGTGATGGCCAAGTCCCATGTGTGTACACCTCCATCAAGATAAGGAAGTTTAGCTCACTACATAGTACATATCCATGGTTTAGATGTGTTGTGACAACTATGCACATATGATATCCTATGCTAAATTTTGGTTTTTAGGTGCTGTTTGTTTTTGGAGAGGTAAAACATCTGCAGTCTGTGAACCACATCTGTAGAAGAAGAGGTGGATCAAACATCTGCAGTCTGCAAAAAAATGTTTGTTTTTTAAAATGTGCAGGGTGCTAAAATAAATTGATTTTTTACTCTTAAAAAACATTTTCAATAATTCTAGTTTTATAACACTGAAATTTAATTCATATTACCAACATAACAAAGTTTATTAAAAGCATTCATTCCATGTTCTGCATTAAGTCCTTAGCAAATTCATCACCTAAATGAGTCATATGCTCCTGTTCCGTCATACTACCATGTGGGGGAACCTCGTCATCATCATCATCAAAGTATACGCGATTATTTTGAAGCGGCACATTGAGTTGATCATATTGAAGTCAGAACTCATTATTAGTTAATCTTGTACCTTAATTACCCTAATTATGTATTAATGTATATTTATTAGATTAATATAAAAAAAATTTCATACTAAACCTCAAGTAACATCGATCAAATTAAGATATACAGTAAAATATTTTTTTAATTGCTACATATTAGGATTTAACTTATTGATATTTAAGTGATAGTAGCTCTACAACACATCAAAAAATAGTATACAATTCAAAATTCATTAAACACAATTATCCTTAGTTTATCATTGCGAAGATAAAATTTTAAAAATGATAATTCTAGTGATTACAGTTTTAAATTTAATAAAAACAAGTACCTATATGTATTACTATACAAATTCATATTACCTTTTATGACAATACTAATTTAATTTATTAGATGTGTAACTTTAATCAAAATGTCTGATTTTGTTTGTTTTATTGTATCATGGTTCATACATAAAATGATATAGATTTTTAAATACGCGGCTAAAAATATTAATTTTAAGTAATAAAGTTTTTTTTTTATATTTTAGTTTGATTTTAAAATGGTTTGATTTGATTTAGATTTTGACAGTTTTGGTCATGTTTATAGTAGTCTGTGTAGACGATTGCATATTCTGGAATACCTTATGTCATGTCTTGTTTCATTTTTCTCCATTTTTAAGTTTATATAACTTAGTCAATTTTATTATGAAACATAAATGATCAAATGATATTATATTCTTTTTGTAATAAAGTTACTTTAACATTGTGACTTTAATCTAAAGGTATTATCTTTATATATATATATATATATATATATATATATATATATATATATATATATATATATATATATATATATATATATATATATATATATATATATATATATATATATATATATATACTTTTTGTAATAAAGGTATTATCTATTATGACAATACTAATTTAATTTATTAGATGTGTAACTTTAATCTAAATGTCTGATTTTGTTAGTTTTATTGTATTATGACTCATATATAAAATGATATAAATTTTTAAATACAAGACTAAAAATATTAATTTTATGTAATAAAGTTTTTTTTTATATCTTAGTTTGATTTTAAAATGGTTTGATTTGATTTAGATTTTGACAGTTTTGGTAATCTTTATAGTAGTCTGTGTAAACGTTTGCAGATTCTGAATACCTTATGTCATGTCTTCTTTCATTATTCTCCATTTTTAAGTTTATATAACTTAGTCAATTTTATTATTAAACATAAATGATAAAATGATATTATATACTTTTTGTAATAAAGGTATTTTAACATTGTAACTTTAATATAAAGGTATTATCTTAACATATTTACTTTTTGTAATAAAGGTATTATCTATTAAGACAATACTAATTTAATTTATTAGACGTGTAACTTTAATTTAAATGTCTGATTTTTGTTAGTTTTATTGTATTATGATTCATACATAAAATGATATAAATTTTTAAATACACGACTAAAAATATTAATTTTAAGTAATAAAGTTTTTTTTATATTTTAGTTTGATTTTAAAATGGTTTGATTTGATTTAGATTTTGACAGTTTTGGTCATGTTTATAGTAGTCTGTGTAGACGTTTGCACAGATCCTGGAGTACCTTATGTCGTGTCTTCTTTCATTATTATCCATTTTTAAGTTTATATAACTTAGTCAATTTTATTATGAAACATAGATGATCAAATGATATATATACTTTTTGTAATAAAGGTATTTTAATATTATAAATACCATATCGTAATTGGAATGTGTTTCGATTCAATTAACACATTTTACTTTTTATAAAAGTTTTTATATGTAGACATAATCTGTAACCAAAATTATTCCAAGTAAAGATAAGAATTTTCAAATTTGTCACCTCTAATATTTTTGTAGGTTAACTGCACAAAAGACCTTACAAAAAACCGTTTACTTTTACTTAAATTTTTCCAGAAAAACCCGTAACTCTTTTTTTTTTCTTTAAAAAAGGGCTTCAATTTTTTTTCAAGAAAACCCTAACATGTGGTAAATTTTTTTGTTTGGACCAAAGTTTTTATTTCGGATGATAATTCTCTGTTTGTTTTTATGGTGGTTTCTGATAGTTATCAATATTAAAACATGAAGGAAATGTTTGATTTTTTTTAAAACAAAAAGAAATGATGTCGTGTCCGATTCGTATAGACATTATGAATCTCAAAGATTACAATAAGTGAAGAATGGTTTAAGTTGAGTTGTTAATTTAGATTGTTTTAAGATTCATACCAAAATACAACTTCAAAAATCAAAGCAAGATTTGTCATCATTCGGTCGACTGGACTTCCTCAATTCAAGATTGGCCGACCGGACTTCCTTGATTCGGATTAGATTCCACACACTTAACAATTTAATCCGTAATGATGTTATTAGATTCCTTCTAGACATTAAAATTTTCTCATTAATAATACAAATGTAAATAAATTCCTCAACTATTATTATTATTTAAGTATACAGTGTTTGTATGCAATTTACATCCTAGAAATAGATTGTGACATGCTGAAAATATATTCCAAACATGATTAGAAATAAGTATGCAATTTACATGTTAGAAATAGATTTTAACATGCATTTTGCAAAAATAAATAAACACTACATCATTTCTCTTTGTTTTGAAAAAATTTCAACGTTCACTTCATATTTTAATGTAAAACTATGAATAACACCATAAATAACAAGAGAAACAACAAAGGGAAAACGAAAAAAGATTGTTAGATGTGAGGATTTTTCAAGAAAAAAAGTGAGGAATTTTCCAAAATAAAAAAATTTGATGGTTTTTGCGAAAATTAATGTAAAACCAAAAGACTATTAGTAAACCTGCTGCAAGAGTGAAACCGAAAAAATGTTAAAACTTGTTTGAAATAACTTTTTTTTTTTGTTAAAAAGGGAAAAATATCCTAGAAATTAGAGAATACGGTCTTTTATACAATTATTATACAATTAACCCTTTTGTATATTAAATGTTATGCTTCTAGTGACTTGGGCACTTGCAAAGGAGATGGGTTCAATAAACTTGTGTGTGAGCGTGCGTCCTGCGGGTACGAATGCACTATCGGTCGACCAGAAAAGTTCAAGAACTTTTTTGCACAAACTTTATTTTTTTCAGTTACGCCTGTGTGTTTAATTCGTCAGTTACGCTTTGTTGTATATATACAACAGTCGAGCAATTGTTAAGACACACCAGATGCAATGTTTCTCTCTTCTTCTCAGCTTTTGCATACACTTCGTTCTCATCTTACACCCAAGGTAGAATCCGGTCTAGTGACGGTTCGAGCGATCTCGAAGAATCGCTTTACGCTGTTGTATCTTGGGAAACAAACACCCATACCGGGCGAATTTATTTTAAGAAAACCGTGTCACACACAGGACTCAGCATTCTATTTCTGTTTTCTTGTTTGATTGGCAATTTTCCCGTTTATATTTTCCTAACAGTCTTAAAACAAATTCGTTTGAGCCAAACGAATTGAAAAGGAAAACACTTTACGTTCGTCAAAACTGTTTTGGGTTTTTTAAAACAAATTAGTTTGTTACAAATTCGTCTGTTGTAAATAGTTTACTACTTTTCATAACTTAATTTTCTGTTTAAACAATTATATATAGTGTCATAATCTGGTTTACATTTTATAAATTTAGAATCTGTTTTCAGAAACAACTTATCATATTATACTTTGATTGAACTTATGTTTTGGTTTGTGCTTATAACATGACAAGTGGAGGTTCTGAAATACCAAAGCAAACAAACCCTCCTCCCCAAGGGACTCCAACGATTACCATGCCGGTCAATCATGCGGAGAAGCCGGAAAAGTTTTTTGGTCTGCACTTTAATAGGTGGCAACAAAAGATGTTCTTCTACCTCACTACCTTGAATCTTACACGATTCTTGACCGATGAGGCCCTCAACTCAGTGGAGAAGAAGATTTTCAAGCCGTTAGTGCGTTTGACGCTTGGAAACACTCCGATTTCTTGTGTAGGAACTATGTTCTTAATGGTCTTGTTGATTCACTTTATAATGTGTATTGTGTAACAAATCAGCTAAAGAACTATGAGATTCATTAGATAAAAAAAAAATACAAAACGGAAGATGCTGGGGCCAAGAATTTGTGGTTGCCCGTTTTCTAAACTATAAAATGAGTGATAGTAAGCCGGTTATGACACAAATCCAAGAACTTCAAGCCCCCTACACAGTATCCATGTCGAGGGTATGGTTATAAGTGAGACCTTTCAAGTTGCTTCTATAATCGAGAAGTTACCGCGACTTGGGTAGACTTTAAGAATTATTTGAAACATAAACGAATGGAAATGACCATCGAGAACCTAATTGTTAGACTCCGAATCGAAAATGGCCTCGACTCGGTGGGTTAATGAATCATGATGATAGTTGTAATATATTAAACTATAAGCACTTGAGTGGAGTACAAGCTGGGAAATTTTTAACCCTTGATCATGGGCCATGCGCCCTCACGCACTGACCAAAGGGGCATGGGTCAAATGTCCCAATCGGCTCAAGGGGTGTAGAGGTTACCTGGGCTTTGAACCACGCTAATGGGTAATTTTACCCTATCTTTCCTAATTAAAATCAACCTAAAACCGGATTTTTCCAAGTGTTTAACCCATTTTTCATATGTATTTGTTTTTGTAATTAGCATAACTTCTTCATATAATGTCCAAATCTTAGAAACCCGATATCCCTAGAAAGGTGGCAATGAGTACTACAACTTCTCATTACCAACCTTAATCTGAATCGATCAAGATATTCTGCTACCCTCCATTAAACATGGGCATACATCTATTTAGGTCACTTTTATCATAATTTTCAATCCTTCATATCTTCTTAATTATAACTCTAAATGACTTGAATTTTTTTTCTAAGATTCTATTACATCAAACACCACAAATTTGTTCTTGATGAATTATTCTCAATACATTCTAGATTTTGAGATATATATACCTTCCAAGATGACCCTAAATACACATCACTTTACTTTTAACATTTTTATCCTAACTTTGTAAGCTTGTATCTTGCTCATCTTATATCTTTAATGATTGATTCTTTTTGTAATACCTAGTATATTATGTCTACTTGCAATTCCACTTGCTAACACTTTAATTCATCAATTTGATTAGGTTTTCCTAACTCGAAAGTTGTCATTTTTCCTTATTTTATGTAAACTATTTTTTGTCCATAATGTCTCATTTTACCCCGATCTCTTAATAACTCAATTCTAAATGAATGAATAGGCTTATAATGACTTAATAAAAGTCTTAGCACACATAACTTCACATCTTCACCACTTTTGACCATTTTACCTTTTCGTACAACTATTTTCCCCTTTCGTACAACTATTTATCTTTTCAAGTCTTCTTTCTACTTTATTCCCATTTTCTAAACTTAGAATTTTTTTGGATCTTACATAACAGGTTTACAACACACCATGGAACGAAATCACAAATGCTAACTCCATAGGCATGAAGCCATTATTAACATAAAATGAACAATTGGAACTCGTTATCCTCCTTCAGTGGAAAACAGACTTGCATAAATTAATTTGTGTTTCTTAACCTTGAAAACCAGCATGTTAAATTAGGAATTGGGGGACACATCTGAAATTGGGAACAATTTTTTTCTGTCCATAGTCCAGAACGGTGCGGGATCCATGTTGTTGGCCCGAAATAATTTTTTTTTCAAAAAGTATTTTTTTTAATGTGACATAAGGCTATTTGGAATTTCATTTTAAAGGACTAAAACCGAAAAAAAAATATATAGGTACCAAAACCGTAGTGTTAACAAATGTATAAGGATGAAACCTAATCTCATCAAGCCTAAAATATTTGTGATATAAAGTTAACAACATAGAAACATTATTATTTGTAAATTTATAATTAAGAAATAACGATGCCCATAGATTTAGCATGATGCAAAAGAAACAGATCCACGGACATGTTTGCATATAAAATCACCCCCAGAAGTTGCAGGCTATTGATTTCCATTACAACGCATCTCGATTCCCCAAATCTGTGAAACCGACAGGAAGGCGATCCCCTCACTAATCCCGAGGCCCTTCATCCCGGAGAAGAAAGGTAAAATGGAGGACGAACAGAAAAAGGAGCATAAACAGACTATCTGGATGCTCGACCCGCCCACAGACAGACCGGTTCGTGTCTACGCTGACGGCATATATGATCTCTTCCACTTCGGTCATGCTCGCTCCCTCGAACAAGCCAAAAAATCGTAAATTCTCACTTACCCTTTCATAATTGTCAATCAATTTGATTGCATGTCGTGTTTCTTAACGGAATCATATGACGGTTTGATTTTATGTGATCCGGTATTTGTAATTCGTCCTGGAATTTGAAGGCTGTAAATTCTATATTATCTACTTCGATTTGTTCTTTCCTTGGGGTTGGGTGGATAGCAATTACCTTTGGAGGTTACCCTCACGGTATAATAGAAACAAAAATTTTGTGATAAGTTGGAACTTGAAGTATGGATACTGGATACCTTTAAGCTTGAATTTGCCCTAAATTTGTGTTCAATCGGAAGTTTACATCCATGTCTGGTTGGATAATCATGCACTCAACTTTTTATAGATCGAGATTGGATTATTACTCGATTGAGTTGTTCCAGACACTGTTCGAGTGAAACTTATTGAGATGTTTGAGATCACGTAGAACTAAATACAGAAGATCGCCATGGATTACTTGATTGTGCAGGCAACTTAGAATAGGCATATTCTTGCTATAGAACTGAAGAATTTGCATATAGTATTCAAGTGTAGTTTATGTATTTTCTAACTTGAAGTTTCTGTAATGCCCTAAATAGGTTTCCAAATACTTATCTGTTGGTTGGATGCTGTAATGATGAGGTCACCCACAGCCTAAAGGGCAAAACAGTCATGACCGACTTGGAACGATATGAATCTCTTCGTCATTGCAAGTATGTTTGATCTACTCACTAAAAATCTTGATTGTATAGTTTTGACAATAGTTAAATCATTTATAACTTCATTGGAGTTAAATTATTTGGTTATTGATGAACATGGTTTGAAAGTTTCTTTCTTTATACTTTTATGCAGATGGGTTGATGAAGTTATTCCAGATGCCCCTTGGGTTATGAATCAAGAATTTATAGATAAACATAAGATTGATTATGTGGCTCATGACTCTCTACCGTAAGGTCCCTAAACTATTTTCGATTTGTTCTTCAAAATCTTAAAGGTGTTCTTTTTCTTGAAGGGTTACATGATGAAAAAGTTCACAAAAAAAAAACTCATGAAATTGTGTTATCTTCTTTTGGACATTATCCAACTTTTAAACATCATAATGTAGAACTTGTTGACTTAATTGTTTGGAGACTTGTAAATTAGATGTTATTTCTTAAATTTGAAAAATAGCATGTTATTCATGTGTAGAGACTTTTAAAGGACAATAAGACATGTGAATCTTTGAGTTTAAGACATTAAACATAGGCATGTTATGCATGTGATGTCTAACTATTTCTTCCTTTGTATGTGATTGATCTTTATGCTCTCTATTTTTTTTAATCTTTTCAGTTTTCTGATAATCAGTTTGTAGTTTTTGAGTGAAGTGGTTTTGTTTCTGTTAATTATTTGGGAGTCAAATAATGAGTTTTTGATAATTGTAGGACTAGCTACAACGAAACTGGTTATACTCTTTAACCCTAAATAAAAGATTTTTCTATAAAAAATAATATATTGATGTTTCTATTAGGAAAAAGATAATTGTTTTGATTATAGATGCCAATATGCCATTGTTTTAAAGTTTTTAAGATGAAGTAATATGTAAACTTATCATATGACTGACAGAAAATAAATTCCTACATTCTTAAATTTAAATAATTCAATTATATATTTCACTATATATGATGTGTTAATTGTTTTTTCTTTTCTTGAACTTTCAGTTACGCTGATGCAAGTGGGGCAGGAAACGATGTCTATGAATTTGTAAGTTTAATTATTATTTACAATATATAAAATAACACAAACCCTACAAAATCCTACATGTAAAGGCTTAATCTTTATAATAAAAAACTTTTGTTTACACTTCCCATTATTAATTCAGCAATCTTTTTTTCTGAGAATTGTGCATTTGTGGTTAATATTTTTTCTTTTTTATTAATTTCTTGATTAGGTCAAATCTATTGGACGATTTAAGGAAACAAAAAGGACAGAAGGTATTTCCACATCAGATATAATTATGAGAATTGTCAAAGATTATAATAATTATGTCATGAGAAATTTGGATCGAGGCTATTCAAGAAAAGACCTTGGTGTCAGCTATGTGAAGGTACATTTTAATTTTTAAGTAATCATATAGTTCAATTTATATTCCTGGTGTGCATTTTTATATTTTGTTTTTTTATGCTTTTTATGTTGGTTAACATTTTTTAAATATGTACCAGGAAAAGAGATTGAGAGTTAATATGAGTTTAAGGAAATTGCATGAAAAAGTAAAGAAGCAACAAGAAAAGGTGGAAGAAAAGGTGTGTCTTGTTTTTCTTTTTTCATGTAATTGAAATAAACGAAAGTACATTGCTATTTCTTGTATTATTGACAAAAAGTATTTACTAAAAAAACGTTGTATTACAGATCCATATAGTGGCAAAAACTGCAGGCATGAATCATAACCTGTGGGTTGAAAATGCTGACCGTTTGGTTGCTGGTTTTCTTGAAATGTTTGAAGAAGGTTGCCATAAAATGGTGAGATATTTTTATATATATAATAATAATAATAATAATAATAATAAGATTCAACACTTTGTTTTTTCTAATAATAACATTTAAATTATGGTCTCTCAGGGGACAGCAATTAGGGACCGAATTCAAGAACAGTTGAAAAACAAGGGAAATGCAGGTGAATTGACGTATGAAAAAGATGAAGAAGATGAAGATGATGAAGAAGAGTATTATTACGATTATAGCACTGAAGAAGAAGAAGAGTATTCTGATGGAGGTGAAGTTGAAGTGGAAGTTGAAGGGGCAAAAGTGAAACAATGAAAGTTGATCAAGTTTTTATTATGATATATATAATATGTAAAGTAGGTAATGATGACGTGGTATTTAATGATATGTAGGTTTTGGTATAAGTTTTTTATGTAATAATGAAAATATATGGGTGAAGTTTTTTGTTTTTTCTACATGGGATTGGTTTTGAATGTGTCGAGTGTTTTTGAGTTGGTTTATTTAGTTATACACAAGTTTATCATTACTATATAATGTGGTTTACATTTATTTTTAAATTATATTTTCGAAATTATATCAACATAATGCTTTAAATAAAAAAGGGTGGTTTAATGTATTGAGATATTAACCGTTTATGTATGTGTCCTTTTTGTCTATTCAAAATTCAAACTCGTTTCATGTTAAAATTAATAAATATTATGAAATTATAACTATATACTAATTCAGAGGAAGATTTAAAGAATTGTGTATTTTTGTTTTTTCTAAATTTATAAAAATGGTCTTTAATTTATAGAATGTTTTAGGAATAGTCCTTATATTTTGTAAAATTACGATAATAGTTATTGCTTAATTGTAACTTTATAAAAATGGTCTACGTAATTTATAAAGTTATAAAAATAGTCCCTACCTAATAGCAATTTTACAATAATTGTTTCAAAAAGATTACCAAAATTATTCCTGTGTTTAAAAGAATTACAAAAAAGTCCCTTCTTAATTGAAAATTTCTAAAAATGGTCATTTTTTTATAGAACTGAAAACCTGCCGGTTATTGTTTCGGTTGCGGTTAATCGGTTTCGGTTTTTGCGGTTTTTCACCAAACGGTTCGGTCTTTCTTCACCCTTACTGTGTTTTATAAAAATTATATAAATGAACATTATGCCAAAAAGATTTACAAAAAACATATAGAAAATATAGATTTTAATAAACCCCCTACAACACGCAGGCTATCCCACTAGTTTAGTATAATTTGCTACTACAAAATGGTACAAAGATTACAGAGAAGGATGACGATTTTCCCGCTAGTACATATTCCCAAGGGAGCTAATCAACTAATTCCATTTGAGCCGGAATTGGTGATTCCGGAGGCGGTCCAGAAGTTTTAGGGTAGCCACTCTGTCTGTCCCTCACAGGCTTCGCAAGTTCCACGAATATCACTCTTCCATCAAGATACTGTAAATAGTGCAAACACTAACTTTAACATCTTTAAAGTTATGTTCCTAGCTAAAAAATAAGTAATAATTAAACATATTGAAAACTAGAAGTAAAGAAAATACCTTTTCGTCCATGGTTTCTAGGGCATTCATGGCGTCGTTTTGATTTGTATATTGAACGAATGCATACCCTTTGAATTTCTTTGTGTTTTCATCCTTAACGAGCTTTACTACATACAAGTCAAGATCATACAGAAAAGAGTTAACTTCTGGTTTTAAAGGTTCATAACAAAATCGAGTACCATAGACATACCTTCAGCTATTCGCCCAAAATTTGAAAATTGTTCCTTTAAACAGCTTTCACTTGTAGAGTACGATAAATCTATAATTCAAATTGGAACGTTAGAATACATCTCTAGCTTATGAAAGAATGGATTTCATAATAACCGAAAGTAATTCAGACTTCAACCCAATTCTAATTTTCATTATAAATTGGCAAATTTCTTATTTAACAGTAGTTATTTCGAACATTAACACTGTAAACTAAGAAGTTATAGAAGAGATGAGAACTAACATGTGAATTGTGCACATAGATTCGTATATTGGGACATAAAAATACGTATATTTGTAGAAATTTCAGCAGAGGTGACTTACTTCTGACCATGATTTTGCTAGCTAGAGGGTATTCGATGAAACAAGCACGTAGATTTAGGGATTTGGGATTGAGCGAACGATTTGGAATCGGAGATGATATCCTTGTGATTGTGGGTCTGAACCATCCGCTTGTTGACATTGCTACAACGAAAGAATACTGGTGCGAATGTGTGATGAGGAAGTCGACGAAAAAAAGGGTTTACGGAGAAGGAGTTTACGAATTACGAATGAAATTTAGCAAAAAGATACCTCATTTTTCATACAATTTCAATTTAGGGACGCTCACAGAAATATTATCTAAGACTATTGTCTACATTAAAATTATATAATTAAAATTTTAAAATATATATATTATTAAAAATAATTATATAATTATATTAATTATGAACTAATAAGGAATGTTTTAAACAAGAGTAAATTACAATTTTGGTCCCTGTGGTTTGCATGAAATTTCACTTTTGGTCATCGTTTTGTTTTTCCACGCTGATAGTCCCTTAACTACACTTTTGTTAACACTATTGGTCCCTTTGCCAGGTAAAAAGACCAATATACCCTTTTTAATTTCTTTTTTCTATTTTCTTTTGAAATATTATTATTTTGGTAATTAAAAAAAAGAAAAAAGAAATAAAATATGTGTATCCATCGGTAACACGCCGGAGAAATTGTTTTTGGAGATATCAAACACCTGGAGAGACGCACATGATTTCAGGCTCTCGGAACCGTGCCGGACATGTTGTTGTTGGAAACATTGAACTCTACGAGCTCGCCACACCCGTCTGATAGTATCCACGAAATAACTTCCGGCCCGGAAATCTGGTTGAACGATAGATCAATAACCTGCAGAGAAAGCCCAATAGGCTTCGAACCGCCGGTAAACTCCATCAAATTTCTCGAGAAGTTGAGCAATTTTAGCTTCGGGCAAGCCGACAACGATGAAATATCCGAAACAGAACCCGCGATCTTGTTCACACTCAGATCTACAGAGGTAAGAACTTTACTACACTGAGATCTCGACCTCCATGAAACTGTACCAGTTACAGTTCTTAGCTACAAACGATTCGAGACTTGGAAGAGTCAACAAGCTCGAAGAAACCAAACCGAAATCCATGCTCAAATCAATATTGCTCAGATTTATGGATGAAACTGTGGAGTTTTTGCAATTCGGCTTGGTCCAAGTGATTCCCGATTCCAGCCAACAGAAATCGAAAGAGAGAAAATGGAGGCATATTTGTTTCTGCAGTGCAATTCCTGAAGATCGAAGAACACACACCAATTAGGTGTGGGTGTGTTGCCGCCGTGAAGGTTATCGTGTAAAGTACCTTTCGATACATACTCGAACAAAAGTACACGCTCTTCTACCTTATCGTCACAGTGTCCAAGAAACTTCACGATGTTTGGGTGTTTTAATCGGAGCAAGATTTGAAGCTCTTGGTCGTGAATCTGTGCTAACCGCTCGGTGCAAGCCGATTGGAGACGAATCAAGCAGCCATGTGGGAAATCAAGATGTTTCAATCTTATTAGAAGACGATTCTAATTTATGGGAAGAACTTTTGAACATCGAAAAAAACCCAGAAGATGTTCTTGAGGATTTAGATACTCAACAGCTTGATTGGGATGACGATTTAAAAGAATTAATGGATCAAATGGAGTATTTAAGGTCATCAAATCCTTGAAATCTTGTTTGAGATTTTAAAAGTGTGTTTATGGGTTTCTGCAAGTCCACCTCCTCTATAGTACAAGTCAACGATGCATATGATCATGGTGGTCGGGGAAGATGACCGGAAGTGGTGATCGAAGGGGATGTTTTTTTTCTTTTTTTTAATTCATTTAATAAATAATATAAAAGAAAAATAAAAAATAAAATAAAAAGGGTATATTGGTCATTTTACCTGGCCAAGGGACCAATAGTGTAAGCAAAAGTGTAGTTCAGGGACCATCAGTGTGGAAAAACGAAACGATGACCAAAAGTGAAATTTCATGCAAACCATAGGGACCAAAATTGTAATTTACTCTTTAAACAATGATAGGAAAAATATATAATATAACCGCATCACTCAATATCATCTCCATTTTTGACTTGTGCCTTTATAAAACAAAATTATACTATATATTAAATAACGTAATTTTTAGAAACGTAACATGGGGATTTCTTTTTATGGTTTGTCATGCGGATCCCCATCCGGATCCGGGTCGTATCGTGGATCCGGCTCACCGAATACAGATGTTTATAGATTACATTGCCTGTGGTGAATTTCCGTCTTCTTCTCCTTCATGCTCCACCGACCGGTCCTCTCGTCGTTTGGTTTCCATTGCATTTCTTGAATCCAAGCTTCAGGTAACTGGAAATTGAATCCACATTTATATTTAATTGAGTATTTTGATATTGAATTTGTTCTTTTGAGGTAGGAAATAGATGGACCAAATGCGCGAATTGCCGATTATTTTGATGTAATTGCCGGAACGAGCACCGGAGGGTTGATGACCACCATGCTTGCCGCTCCTGATTACCGGAATCGTACGCTTTATGCTGCGAGAGACATTAATGGATTCTTCTTTCAACATTCGACTAAGATTTTCCCGCAATTAAGGTGAAATTTGATCGAATTCCGAAAGCGAGAGACATTAATGGATTCTACTTTCAACATTCGCCTAAGATTTTCCTGCAATTAAGGTGTAATTTGATCGAATTCCCAAAATTGGTGCGATGTCGACTAAATACATTGTTTTCATTTTCTTCTTTCGAATCAAATATAGAGAAGATGTTGAGGAGACATTTTCTTCTCGACATGAAACATTTTCTTGTCAACATGAAAGCTGCCATTTGGGGTAAATACCTTCAAAGACTTTTGTAATTCATGTTAAGAGGGTGTTGCGTCGCCCTTCCTCCCTCCTCACATCGACCTCCGTCACGCCTCTCCTATTATTGTATCACCGTTAATCATATATCCCTCCTGCTGCCAGCCTGCCACACTCGGTGTTTAGGTGACTTGTGTGTGAGAAAGAGGGAAAGGGAGCTGGGAGTATGCGGATCAAAGGAAATTGGTTGCTTGCGAGTTGGATTGGGTTCTCGGAAGAAGAAGAAACATGGAGATCGAGCATATGGAGAAGCAAAACCGAAAGCCCGTGAAAGAAGAAGGAGAAGATTAGGGAGGTAGAAAATAAATGGTGTTACTAATCGTTATTCATCTCGGAGAAAAGTCGATCCTTCTGCTCATGGTTGTAATTTCGTTGATCGTTCTTATCGCAACCCTACATTTCAAGGTAAATTCATAATCTCATTTCCTTACTTTCTACTTTTCAGTTCACATTTAGTTTTGAAATTAGGGTTTCTAATTTATACTTACATTGGTTGACCACATATCCAAAGAGGGAAGTGATATTTCCACTTGGAAATTTGATTCTTCCACATGATGTAGAACATATTTGAAGCTATCGTACAAGTCAATAAAACATACATTTAATGTGGATGAATCAATTTCGTAAGTGGAAATATCAATCCCCATCCAAAGACTACATCCATTTATTTCTCTAACCAATTACTGCACCGGTCCATGCAAAACGTCCAGTCATACACCCCCGCCGGTAGCAAGCTGATAACAGTAGTCGGATTCAAACATCACAGCTGTGATACACACAGTCAACCCCATGGATTTACTTTTAATTGCTTGGTAAAAACTGTTCATTACTTTTTGAAGCAGCTGTAAAGAGATGATTCAAGAATCTAACTACTGAGATACTTTAAAATCAACAAATTGTCCATAGCTTTAATTGGGTATCCGATTATCTTATTATGATTATTCAAGTTGCAATAATGACTTTTATCCCAATACCCCTACACCCCCTTCATTGCTAGCTACTATATTAATTACCAATGGTTCCTTTGAACTCCCATAACTAGGGTCCCCACTCATTATTCCCAGCTTTAAATGTTTACCTCTCTACATCAAACATAGATAAAAACCATCTTTTCTAACTTTTAACCTTTTAATTTTTTATCAGGAAGTACAGAGTGGTTTGATACTGCAATAAGGATCGAATGAAATGGTGATGAAGATTTTTACAGCATTCAAGATGGTAAATAACCAAGTTTTAAATATTTATCCTGAAAGTACAATGCTACAATCGACAATTCCTTACTTGATTCTTCAAAATTTTCAGATACAGTATCTCAAAGCAATTCCATTAGTGCATCAGTAACTCCAAGTTTTTCTGGTTATGTCAATGGTGGTTCCTTTTCAACCACTGATTCACTAGCAAAACCTAGTGAACTGCCACCTGTCGCCACTTCAGCTGGATACGAAAATGGATTTCACATTTTTGGAATACAAAATAATTGTTTACCATGTCTTAATTGCACTACTTCCACTGATGTAAAGAGCAAACCATCATGTTCAGGTGCTCAAAGTGCAAAAAAGAAAGCTCTTTCTGAAGAAAACATTGAAACCCTAAAAAAGGAGATATTTGGGCCTACATAATTCAAACAGATCAACAGACGGAAATTCTTTGCAGCGTATAGCCAAGATATGCGAAGAAGGCAAGATATTATTTAACGTATAATTTTATTGGGAGAAAGTATTTTGTTTTGAGTAAATAGCTGATATTTTTTTTCAAATTTGGTGCTTATTTTAAGGTTTCGGTCCCTGTTCCATGTAAAAGAACTATACTTTTGGGATAAAAATAGTCAATTTACTTGGAATATGGATGAAAACGCTACAAGAACCTCAAAAATAAGGACCAAAATTGGAAGAGGAAACATTTTCGGGATGAATATTTCAAAAATCAACTATAGTCAGGGACCAAAAACGTAATTTACTCTTTTGTTTTCTGTAGTCGGGCTTCAAAAGATGTTGGCATTATTACAATCTGCTGATTTAGATGTCCAAATGCATGCTGTGAAAGTGGTGGCAAACATTGCTGCTGAAGATTAGGTTCTATACTTTTATAATTACCTTATTATTTTTTAATCATATCTATCTAATCCTCTTAAAAATTGTCCAATTTTTTTAATAGATATAAATCAGGAAAAAATTGTACAAGAAGGTGGTCTAGATGCACTACTCATTCTAATAAGAACCTCCCAGAATACAACCCTATTTACGATTGCTTCTGGGGCCATTGCAAATCTTGCAATGAATGGTATTCCTAAATCTTTAACTTCTTTTGTATTTAATCATATTTTGACAATTTTCTAAATGAAGAGTTTTTATTTGTTTTTGGTAGAATTAAATCAAGGATTAATTATGGGTAAAGGTGGTGCTGCTTTACTAGCACTTACATCATCAAAAATAGATGATCCCTAAACTTTGAGAATGGTAGCCGGAGCAATTGCAAATTTATGCGGAAATGGTAATTCATTACTTCAAAAATTGCAGAGAATAGCAACGTACCTTGCTCTCACTACCAATATGAGTAATGTACTTTGTTTTTTACCCATAATAGCAACGTAGTTACATTTATTATATTCATTATAGCAATGTACTTACATTTTACTATTAATATTGTACTTTATTTGTTATATATTACTATTATTGCTAAAGAAATATAAATATGTTGCTATTATGTATAAAGAAAATGTAAGTGTGTTCTATTATGGGTAAAAAATACATGTACGTTGCTATTATAGGTAAAAAAAGTATTAAGTAAATTGGCTATTTTGTTAATAACAGTGAAGTAGGTTGCTATTTTCTGTAATTTGCTCTCAACTAATAAACCGCTTTTATTATTTACCATAACAGAAAACTTACATTTACTGCTAATTGAACAAGGAGGTGTAAGAGCACTTTTGGGCATGATTAGATCTGCAAATAATGATGTCATCGCTCAGGTCGCCCATGGATTAGCAAATTTTGCTAAATGTGAAACTCAAGCAATAACTGAAGGTTAAGAACATTACATTGTTTTGTTTTTGAAATTCTGTAAGAGTAGATTACATTTTTGGTCCCAAAGTATAGCCGATTTTTTCAAATGAGGACCAAAATTGCAAGAGAAAACCTTTTCTGACCAAAATTGAAAAAATTACCCACAATCAGGGACTAAAAATGATCACTTAACTTGGAAAAGGGACCAAAAATGTTATAAGAAACTCAAATAAGGACAAAAATTGCAAGAGAACTTTTTGGGACGAAAATTGCAAAAATCAGCTACACTGAAGGACCAAAAATGTAATCTCGCAAACTCAAATACCACCTCAATATCAACTCGGCGTCACATTGAGCTTGCTCTTTGTCATTTAGCATAAAACGGATGTTGCCGGATTGAAGGAAAAACTTGGGGATCATCCGATAAGTACAACTATAGTGGACAGGTGTAGAATGATAAATTGATAATGACCTCTGTTTTTTCATCTTTACAAATTCATCTGATACCTATCTGCTGTCAATCTTAGGGAAGATTTTAAAGATTACAGGCTGGAAACTTTCAGTTGGAGACACCATACAGGAGAGATCACACACAATATATTGCTATTATGTGTAAAAAGGAAAGTACATTGCCTATATCACCATAAAAAAGTAAAGTATCTTGCTATTTCCTGCAAGATACTCTCACTAAAGCCTAACTTTTACATTTTTATGATTTTCTCTCTACCGTGATCACAAGCACCATTTATTAGGAAAGTAGTAATTGGTATTAAATGGGAACTCCGCTGCCGCAAACATTAATCTTTTTTTAATTACCATTATACCTTTTTGGTTTCTGAAACAGGTCACATGCAGTTTTTGAAATTACCGTGCTTAGAAAACAGAAAAAGAAATACCGTAGTCAAGTTATTCATGGTAAACTTGCACTTGTAGATCTTGCTGGAAAGTATAAATAATTTTCCCAATATACATACTTTTTTATATAAAAATACAAAATCTTTAATTATAAAATATATAATTTTTTAGTGAACGCGCTTCTGAAACTAACAGTGGTGGCCAAAAACTAAGAGACGGTGCCAATATAAACGATCACTTCTTGCTTTAGCAAATTGTATAAATGCTTTGGGAAAACAACATAAAAAGGGCCTAGCATATGTCCCTTATCGCAATAGGTACATTTTTTTTTATTATAAATCTTTTGTATTTCTTGACTAATTGTATAAACGATCACTTCTTGCTTTAGCAAATTGTATAAATTCTTTGGGAAAACAACATAAAAAGGGCCTAGCATATGTCCCTTATCGCAATAGGTACATTTTTTTTATTATAAATCTTTTGTATTTCTTGACTAATTTTTATTATTTTTCAGCAAATTCACACGAGTTCTAAAAGTTGGATTCAGTGGGAATTCTCAAACAGTCATGATTGCAACTATTTCACCTGCTGATAATCAATATCATCACACTGTTAATACTTTAAAATATGCAGACCGACCTAAAGAATCAAAACAAACATCCAGGTAAATTATAAATTTTAATGAAATATTAATATGATAAAAAAGAAGCGAATTTTCATAATATTTTTTATATTTTTTTTAAAAAAATATTGGGACGGTTGATACCCATGTATTGGATTATCAACGTATGATTGAGAGTCTCCAGGTAACTTTTTTGATGAATTTTAGACTTTATACAAGTAAATTACATTTTTGGCCCCTGATTTAGCTTCTTTTTGTAGTTTTGGTCCTTATTTTTGAGTTTTTGGAAAGTAAAATGATACTTGGAATACAGACTAGAAATGTTACAAAAACGTCGTATAAGGACCAGAATCGCAAAGAGGAAAATTTTTAGGACCAAGATTGCAAAGAGGAAAATTTTTAGGACCAAAATTGAAAAAATCAGCTTTACCCAGGGACCAAAATGTAACATACTTTAAATTTTGTATTTGTTGATTTTGGTCTTTTTTTTTTTCAGGACGGAAGTTACTCAATTGAAGACACAATTAGCTGAAAAGGAATCACAATTAAACACAAAACCTACCGAAAGACGTGGATGATGAATTATCATGGCTGAATATATTATGCCAAGAAACCAGTGAAAATGTCCAAGAACGAATAAATTTACAAAAAGCGAGAAACAAAAAACCTTCAATGACCCGGACCCATAACCCCTTCCTTCTTTATAAATGAAATTATATATATATATATATATATATATATATATATATATATATATATATATATATATATATATATATATATATATATATATATATATATATATATATATATATATATATATATATATATATATATAAAGAAACATAGATAAATTAAACGAAACAACTTAAACATTATAAACACAGATCTTAAATACCATTTCCACTAACCCGTGCAACGCACGGGCGTCCGCTAGTTATATTCTAAATTTAGTGTTATATTTTAACTATTATTATTATTATTATTATTATTTAATTGATTATTTTTTAATTTTGAACATTATTAATATCAACCAAAGTTTATATGAAAATGTAATGCAAGTTATAATTTTATGTTGCTCTTAATTATTATTATTATTATTATGTAATTTTAAAACACTTATTATTGTTAAAAAGTTATACATTATCATCGATATAGACAATTTCAATACCATGTAATATTATTTATTATAAAATCGCTTATTATTATTAGTGATTACTATTGTTAACTAATTTTAAAGATTATAATTTCATGTCTACGTAGAAAATTTTATTTTCTTTGCATTTAACTAACATTAATTAATCAATTTAGAAACATTATTAGAAAGAAATTGAAAATTCATGAGAGTTTCAAACTAATATGGTGCAATTAAATTTGTCTCTTGTATATTAGATAGTAGGCGGTTGTCTGCATGTTGCACAAGAAAAATATTATATATATATATATATATATATATATATATATATATATATATATATATATATATATATATATATATATATATATATATATATATATATATATATATATATATATATATATATATATATTCAATAATAATTAATTTATTGTTGTTAACTATAAAGTAATTATTCTTGTACTAAAATAAAATATTGATATAAATTATTGACATTATCTTTAACAATAATATAAAATAGAAATCTATTATAAAAGTTAAAATTAAAATCTTCAAAGCATTTATGACAATAGAATGCAATTCACAAAATAATATTCAAATGTATATGTTTCAAAATAATATTTAATAAATTTTGCATCATAATTATGCATCTATTTGCAGTAACGAAGAAATAATAACATAAAGACAAATGTACCATATCATCAACAAATATCATTTCCATCCCCATTATATCATTTTGGTTCTTAATATTGATTGCTTCCGACATCCTACACAACTGCATTTGAATAATCTAATCACCTTTCAATGTATTAAGCTCAATTATTTTAGTATATGTTATCATCATTGTGAAACTGTTAGTAGATATGAAGTATTTTCATATGGTTAAAGTTAATTATTTATATTAAATCACGTATTTAATGAAAACTAACTGATTTTATTGAATATTTATTTTGATGTCAAAACTCTTTAACTTCCAACTAATATTATTTATCATTAAACCATTACAATTCAAAATGGTTTTTAACTTAAGATAGTTAATTAATACGTATGGTACTTAAAATGATGAAATATAAAACATTAAATATTTAAAATCATATATTTTCAACTTCAACTAAATTCGTTGTTGAAGGTTGATATGAAAATTATTAATTTTAAAATATTAAAATTTTGTATTGAATCTAACTAAAAACATTTCAATTGATGAGTTAAACACTACAAGTTAAAAGGATATTTAATTAAAGTAGTTAAAGAGACAAATAAATGTTTTCTATAACAAAATACTCATGAACTATTATTTAAAAAACGACTGCATATTAAAGTTTTAGAAAACACTGATTGGTTTAAATACAAAATAATAATATACATATTCATGAAACAATAGTTTGTTGGGGTGTACATCTAAGAAATTATATCTCACCCCAAATGGAGCCCACACATATTAATTTATGAACAGGCCAGAGACCGTTGTATTTTATCTAAGAAATCATATAAAGAAGTTTTTTACACACTACATATACAATAAAATTAAAAACATGTTTTATCGTCAACTTTGAACAACTAAAACCTAATGTATAATTAAAATGAATGACCATAATTAATATGATATTATCGTTATAGTATATAAATTTATCATAACATTCATGATTACAAAGTAATGATAACATTGGTATTAAATTCAAATAATTATATCACATTAATAAAACAATTAAGAATTATTATTAAAAGGCATTTTAAAAGTCATTAGACTTTCAAATCAATGTGATTGAAGTTTTGTGAAGGTGTACACTCATTATTTATGTTATATATATATATATATATATATATATATATATATATATATATATATATATATATATATATATATATATATATATATATATATATATATATATATATATATATATATATATATATATATATATATATATATATATATATATATATTCAATAATAATTAATTTATTGTTGTTAACTATAAAAATAATTATTCTTATACTATAATAAAATGTTGATATAAATTATTGACGTTATCTTTAATAATAATATAAAATAGACATCTATTATAAAAGTTAAAATTAAAATCTTCAAACCAGCTATAACAATAGAATGCAATTCAGAAAATAATATTCAAATTTATATGTTTCAAAATAATATTTAATAAATTTTGCATCATAATTATGCATCTATTTGCAGTAACGAAGAAATAAAAACATAAAGAAAAATGTACCATATCATCAACAAATATCATTTACATCCCCATTATATCATTTTGGTTCTTAATATTGATTGCTTTCGACATCCTACATAACTGCATTTGAATAATCTAATCACCTTTCAATGTATTAAACTCAATTATTTTAGTATACGTTATCGCCATTGTGAAACTGTTAGTAGAAATGAAGTATTTTCATATGGTTGAAGTTAATTATTTACATTAAATCACGTATTTAATGAAAACTAACTGATTTTATTGAATATTTACTTTGATGTCAAAACTCTTTAACTTCCAAATAATCTTATTTATCATTAAACCATTACAATTCAAAATGGTTTTTAACTTAAGATAGTTAATTAATACGTATGGTACTTAAAATGATGAAATATAAAACATTAAATATGAAAAATCATATATTTTCAACTTCAACTAAATTCGTTATTGAAGGTTGATACGAAAAATATTAATTTTAAAATATTAAAATTTTGTATTGATTCTAACTAAAAACATTTCAATTGATGACTTAAACACTACAAGTTAAAAGGATATTTAATTAGAGTAGCTAAAGAGACAAATAAATGTTTTCCATAACAAAATACTCATGAACTATTATTTAAAAAACGACTGCATACTAAAGTTTTAAAAATCATTGATTGATTTAAATACAAAATAATATTATGCATATTCATGAAACAATAGTTTGTTGGGGTGTACGTCTTAGAAATTAGATCTCACCCCAAATGGAGCCTACACATATTAATTTATGAACAGGGCAGAGACCGTTGTATTTTATCTAAGAAATCATATAAAGAAGTGTTTTACACACTACATATACAATAAAATTAAAAACATGTTTTATTGTCAACTTTAAACAACTAAAACCTAATATATAATTAAAATGAATTACCATAATTACTATGATATTATCGTTATAGTATATAAATTTATCATAACATTCATGATTACAAAGTAATGATAACATTGGTATTAAATTCAAATAATTATATAACATTAATAAAACAATTAAAAATTATTATTAAAAGGCATTTTAAAAGTCATTAGACTTTAAAATCAATGTGATTGAAGGAAAAATTCTTCTGATATAATAAATATAGATATTAAAGCTCTTCAAGTTCCAACTATAAGTTATTTATCATTAAACTATTATAACTCAAGTGACTTTGTTAATTTACACACTCAACTGTACGTATGGCACTTATTATCGATATTTATTAATATTATGTCTTAAGAATGGAAAAAACAATTATTTAGTATTTAACATAATGAGTGGTTATGCAAGAATATATGTCAATATTAAAATTTAGGATGTTGATTTGATTTAATATTTCTAATTTGATATTTAAATTTATAAATTAGAGTAATATGAATGATTTTTGTAATTGTTAGTTTAAAATCCTAATATATAAACAATAAAAATATTTCTTAATCATAATTTTAAATCACTGGGCATGTATCACATTTAATTGATTATGTATCGACCGTTATAAGTTTTGTGAAGGTGTACACTTATTATTTATGTCATATATATATATATATATATATATATATATATATATATATATATATATATATATATATATATATATATATATATATATATATATATATATATATATATGTATATATATATATATATATATATATATATATATATATATATATATATATATGTGTGTGTGTGTGTGTAACAAATAACAAACATATCAAATATATTGATTTTTATATATAACAAATAACAAATAATATGAAAGAAAATCAATATTATTACCTCTAATAACACAAAAACCCTAAGACATATATTATAATATTTGTATTCAAAATACATATCAAACACTCATAAATTATAGAAAACGAATATATAGAAATCAACATACATTTGATATATTTGGTCCATTGAGAAAATGCATCAAACTCTTTTTTTATCCTTTTCCCTAAAAATGAGATTATTAGTATTTTAGATTTGCCTTGCATCTCAAAGTATATTATCCCGAAAAATTCCACATTATAATAACCATTGATGCATCATAACTTATTTCTTCAACTCTTCATATTTCCATCACAAACTCTTCAAAACATGGATTTTTTGTGAGAAAATCTTACTTATATACTACGAATATAGTCATTACATATTAATCAGGGGAAGATAAAAAGTCATTAGTGAATGTCATTAATTTTAGAAATATGAAATAGCATTTAGTTAAAGCCTATAAATCTAATATTCATAAGATATAAGTTAAACAATATTGAGTGACAGTAATTAATTGTTTGAAGATGAAAAGTTATAGAGGTTTCAAATGAATATGGTATAAAAATGATGACTTATATTGAACCATATTCATTTGGATGACCTCTATTAAAAGATTTATAAATATCTAAATTATTGAACATCAATATGGTGTTTAATATTGTCTTTGAAAACTCCTTATTAACTTATCGGGTTTTCAAAGAGCTAATAAGTCAAAAAAATGTTTAAAAAAGCTCAAAAATGTTTTCAAAATAATTGTTTTAACACCTTTAAAAAGATTTTTTTAAAAGTAGTTAATACCTGACTTTTTGAGATAGATTTTAGCTTCTTGATTTCAAAAAACCATAATGCTCCTCATAAACCTAACCTTTTACAAAAACTTGCAATGCCTCCATCGTTCATAACACCTCCAACATTTTTCTCAATTACATGCATCATACACAAAATAGATGGAGTTTGTGATTCATGCATCCATATGACACAATTGAACTCGTAGGTCATGCCTCCATCTTTGATTAAGCCCTTGGTACTTCAAGCCCAATATGCGATTTTTTGAAGTCGCCATCCACAATATCGAATCAACAAGGACTAATAATCTGAGTAAACTATTCATCTCGATTCTACACAATATCTCCATCAACGAGTTTGTTTCAATATATATGGAATCTATTTTGTATTTCTAGTTATGTGATTTTCATTCATGTACCAATAATTGCTCTAGCTTTCTGCTTATCTCCATCTGTAACGTCTCAAATTTTAGAGTGAATTTAAAAAAAAATTAATAAAACATTTTCAACAAAAACACGCCATATTATTTATTATTTTTCCAACACAATCATAAATCAAATCTTTTAAAACATTCTATTGTGAACACAAGTTATAAACCAGCAGAAGACACAATCTAAATAAAGTCAAATCCAAAACATAATCTCCAAAGGAAGCAGCTACAATGTGTGCATGTCACGTCTTGCCATCCTTCGTACCTGAAGTACCTGGAAACAGTGGTTTGAAAGGAAAGGGTAAGCACAAAGCTTAGTGAATTCAACACAACACGGAATATCCATCAAGGCACAAAGCACAAACATCAAGGCATATCAAGGAACAAAGCACAAACATCACGGTAAACCTTAGTCTACTCCACATAGTACATTGAGTCATGCCATCTTTCTCAACACCTCGAGCCATGCATACAAGTCTTGCTCTGATGTACAATGTCAATACAACATAGTGATGAACTTACCTCGAAACAGCAAATGAAGAAATCTGTGCAGCCAATCAAAGGATCCCACCAAGATCCACCCGCACACCTTATACTCCTATAAGGTATATAAGGTTACTACCAAGTATACAAGCTCAACCTTACTATAAATAGATACTTGTAGTATTACTTTTATTACTAAGTTTATATTTCAGCTTTTAACCCCAAACAAGGAATCTAATGATTCCCCTTATTTCCTATTCTAAACCCATCCAATCAAGGGTATTTTTATACAGTCACTTAATTCATCTTTTAAGGATTCCAAGCATATAAGACACTCACTCTAACTATTTTTCTTCTATCTTCTATGAATTAAGCAATATCGGGTATCCATTCTATCCAAACTCGGACTAGGTTGCAAAGCTTTCCAATTTCAACCTAGTAATGGTCATCAAAAAATTATGAGAAAAATGAGGCATAAACTAGACCCTAAAAGAAGACTACAGACCCTGACCTTATTCCATTTATGTTCTCTAATAGTTCTAAGTAAATTCAACAAGTGGACTCAACAGTTTAGTCAATGAGTTGGACTAGACCCCAAAGAATCAGTCCAAGCTCCAAATGGGATAAGGATTGGGTTCTGAAATTTGTTATGGACAAACTAGACACCAAACCTAAACTAGGGTCACTGACCTCACTCTTAAATGAGTTATGTACAATTTTTTAGGGATTTTCCAAAGACGGAGGACTTAATCTGTCAGAATTCTAGACCAATCAATGAAAATTGTCAATTTCACCTTACCTGGGGTCTGAATCAGCTCAGACCCATAAGGCTTGACCCAATGAACATACCCATGATTTTACATTATTTTCTCAAACAGACCCAATAGCAGTGAACTTTGGTTCACATAAAATGACAACTAGGGTTAGGGTTTTCAACCTCCTAACACATTAAGACATCTATATTAATCGACCCTTAAGGTATGAAACAGCTTCAAAGAACACCCGCTAATCGGAAACATCACATGTATCCCTCTATATCAACCATGCACTTCATACGCACACACACACATACACACAAACCCACGGTGGAGGTGTGGTGGTGGTGTCCTCGGTTAAGATCAAGAAGAAAGAAGGGACCTTACGATCTGCCATCTTCTTTTTCTCGCACACTCACGCCTCTCTCTCTCTCTCTCTAACTCCTCATAGCAAACAGAAAAAACAGGAAGGAAGGATGCTTTTCACAGCTCATAACTTCAAGGAAAGATCACGTGTGAAATCTAGGATAATAATAAGGTAAGACTTGGCTCAACAACTATGATCCACCATGGAACTGCAATCCCGCTTCACAAATTCTCGGCAACACCATTCTTCTCGATCAACAAGGAGGGTTCTCGGCAAAACCAACTTCACGACACAAAAGAAAATCGACTTTAAGGCTTGGATTGTGATCGATTATGCTTATAAGGGATAGACATCGAGTGGCATGGGCTGAAGCTCAAAATCAAAGGCCTCCCAAGTCTTCCCCGAAGTCACGATCGACCCTACTAGGGTTATAGATATTTCCATGCAACTTACATAACTTGTCAAAATTGGACCCCATGATTTTGGCCCATAATTTTAATTGACCCTTATGCTAACTTTTCTTCAATTTAAGTTTTCTCTTATAACATAAACTACCACAAACATATAATTTAATCTCTAGACTTATTATTATTATTATTATTGTTATTATTATTATTATTATTATTATTATTCATAATAATTAGGATTTAAATCTTTAATCGCTTTCTCAATATAATTAAATCTGTTAAAGTGTTTTTGCATATGTTATGCATCTGTTAAGGGGTTATGCATCAGGATGGATATTTTATGTAAGAATTTGTTTTAGTTTTCACTGATAGTTTTATTAAAGCTTGAATCTTTTATGCAAGAATATGTTATTCAATAATTTGTTTATGATGGATAGTGATTTTTTGTAATATGTTTTTTAAGCCTGATTCACTGATATGGTTTGCCACTAATATGGTTTCTAACATCTGCTAATGTGGTGTTGATGCAAATAATGGACTCAAGAGACCTTAACGTTGTTCATTGTGAAACACTTAATAAAAAGAATAAACCAAAAAAGGAATAGGATAATGATACTTTGATAAAGTTTATTGATTTGTGCTTGATTGAACTAAGAAGGGGGAATAGACCTAGTAGTCACTTCAATAAGGTTAGGTGCACGAATTCGGAGAAAAACATGCATGAAAAACAGGAAAATTCTTTGACAAAAGACAACTTAAAAACAAATGGGACAACATGAAAAAATATTGGAAGCTTTATGACTGCTTAATGATGTTTGAAACTAGAATTAGTGGGACGAGAAGTTTATTAGATGCATCGCCTGAGTGGTGGGAGGAGAAAATAAATGTAAGATTTACTATGCTTTATAATCATTTGTAGTTAAGATTCCATAGTGAAATTCATGAATTAAACGTCATCCATTTATCTTGTGTAAGACCCTAATCCCGAAAAGCTCAAGTCCAATGTGTAAAAGAATCAAGTCTTGAAAAATAGCTGGGAGGATGGAATTAGCGACGCTAATGTGGAGGTTAGCAACGCTATTGTTGAGCATATCGACACTATCATGGGTTGATAGCGACATTATGCTGGCCAATGTGGTGGTATTGCACGATCTCCAGTTAGCAACGCTAACATAAGGTTAGCGACGCTAACCTCGCTGTTTGGGCTAAAAGCCTAGATTTTGGGGTTTGGGTCATATATAAGGGCACTAAACCCTAGGGCAGCCATCATTTGTCACATTTCAGCTCTCAAAAATGTCCTTAGCCTCTCTCTAGCCTCCTTGGAGTGATTCTTGATGTTTTTGATCTTCTTGGAAGAGTTTTTTAAGTTATGATGGTGTTAGATGGTTCATGGTGGTGCTAGAAGATATTCTTCAAGTGGGGATCAACAAGGACTCTGTTTTTGGACCTTTGTAAGTACAAGCTTTCACCTTTTATGATTTAATGTTTCTTCTTGTGGTATAAGTTGGATTTTATGGTTTAAAATGGAGTATTGGTCCCTTTTTGGTGTTGTCCTTGGTTGGGATGGATAAAGGTTGGAACTTATGTCCCTTGAGCCTTCTTTGGAAGTTCTAGGCTGATCATGTGAGTAAGCCAAGCTCCCTTGAGTGTTTAAGTTTGATTTTGCTCCTTTGAACCTAGATCTTGACCATTTGCATGTATGGTCATGTTTGGATGGAAAAGTTAGCATTTTTATGGATCTAGTGACTGTTTGGAAGGGTCCTGAAAAGTTTAAGACCTTGGCTTAACGGATTAAGAGTTTTAGGAAGATCTGGGCTGAACAGCGTAGATAGCAACGCTATCCTTGTGAATTGGGTTTTCGCGACACTTAGGCTTAGTGACGCTATCCTTAGGCGATAGCAGCGCTAAGTGAGGGTTGACTTTGACATTTGACCGTTGACTTTTGGCCAAACTTGAGAGTTTGAGAGTTTGGGGGTACCGGTATTGGACGTTTATCCTATTTGAGTTTTAGATGTGCTAAGTGAAGTTTATCCTTATTAGGAAGCTCGTGTTGTCGGGATCTGAGGAGACGTGTGTGGGTGCTGTCTAGCTTGGCGGATCAGGTGAGTTTCCTCACTTTACTATGGGTGATATTACATGCGTAGGTAGCCTTATGCTAGTATGAGTAGTAAAGTGTGTTTACCTGGGCGTGCCTTATGTTATTTGACTATATGCTTAGATTTCTATGCTTGTATGTGATTGTCGTCGGATTCGTTCGGACAACTAAAGAATGAGATAATCTATCCGAGGGTTACTGCATGATAAAAGACAATGCGTGACCGGTCGTACCTGGGTACCCGAAGATCAAAGAAAGAGTTGATAAATCCGAGAGATGCTGCATGATCTAGGACGATGCATGTCCGGTCGTACCTGAGCACTCAAGGATGTTTGATGATGAAAAGACGATGCATGACCGATCGTTCATGGAGGTCGTATGTGACTTATGTGTATGAATATGATGGATCATGTGGTATTTTGGGGAACTCACTAAGTTTTGTGCTTACTCTTTCACCCTAACTGTTTTTCAGGTAATTGCTAGCTTGAGCTTGGAGCACGACACGACTGTATCATATTTTGGATTTTGGTATCTAAGTCTTTGAAAGGTTTTGTGCAAACCATGAACTAAATAATCTAAGTTCACATGCAACCTATGAGGATCTATGTTTTCTTCTAATTGAACATATAACAAAACCTAAAGGCAATAAGAAAATTAACTAAAAGAATAAAATTAGAAAAACCAACCTTTTAGAATTTTCTGGAAGCTGAGCAGCAAAAATATCCTGCCTCAAATGAGATCACACCCAAACCGAGAGGATTATGGATCGAAATTCCAGAGAGAAATAATAGAATGAGCCACTGATAATGAGGCCTAGGGTTTCCTATTTATAGGGAACCAAGTGGCAAAACTAGAAACCCTAGCCGCAGCCCATTTTCCGGATTATCTGTACGCGCGCCGCGGCCAAGTCATTTGCGCGCCGCGCACCGCAATTCAACTATTGAATTTGTACGACTTTAATCCCTGACCTCCTGATTAATCTAATTAATGCCACAGAAATTAATCCAATTAATTTCTGATTAATTATTAATCAAATAATATTATTTCTAATTAATATATTATCTTCATAATATATTAACAAACAATATCTTGATTTATTAGTCACATAATAAATCAACCCTTTCTCTCTACTTAACTTTCCAACAAACCTTCAGCCATGAGGGCAACCCAAATGGACTATGCTACTATTAATTAGGTAAATACTAATTATTAGTCATGGCTTAGACACCTAATCCAACAGTCTCCCACTTGGATAAGTCTATGACTATAATTACCAATTTAACCTCTAATTAACCAGCACTTTTAGCTTCCTAGAAACCACTGCCAAACTCTGATCTAATCAGTTCTGTCCATAGATAAGTGATCAGATGATCCTCCGTCCAACAAGATATTTTCAGACTCAAGACATGGATTAAAGTCAATCCCGGTCTGATTCACTGTTCCTCGATTTCCGATTTGCATATGACTCTTAGACTACCAATTTAGTCCCGGTTGGCCAACCATTTTAGTCAACTTCAAATTCATCGAGAGGCCTACAAATATCTGTTCCCTGTTAGGGTCAAGGGACGAATAAGCTTCGACTCATATACTTATGTCTTTTACCAGACAAATCACTCATAACAATACGTTTTATAACACCGAGTTACCGATGCGTTTTCGTATTATCAATGAACAACCGTCTAGTAAATCATAACTCATATGTCTTAGCTTAAAGATCAAAAGATATTATCTTCTCAATATTGCTCGTGATGAAATCCATGAAGCAATCCATTGAGCGCGGGTTTATCCAATACTTAAATCTCCATTTCCAAGTACTCACGATTGGTGCAGCAATCCAATTGCAATGTCTAACTCCTTAGACAATCTATTACCAATTCATGACAGTCTTACTTCACACTTACTCCCAAAAGCGTAATCGACTGTGGATATTTGAATAATCCAATTATTCAGGAAGTAAAACATGCAAAATGAAACACAATGACTAAGTATTGACAAAAGTAGCGAACCATTACTCATTAATAAATCTCTATTATTAAATCACAAGAGTCAAATACAATACATTGTTACGAGTTTCGAAACCTATCTAATTACAAAAAACTTATATAATTTCTTAATCCAATGCTCCTAGCATGCTGATTATGCTTAATCCTACTCAGAGCCTTTGTCAAGGGATCTGCAGTATTATCTTCCGATGATACCCTCTTTACCACGAGGTGACCTTCTTCTACTTTATGCCTTATGTAGTGGTACTTTCTGTCGATATGTCTAGACTTTCCATGGTCTCGCGGTTCCTTTGTCAAGGCGACCACACCTTCGTTATCGCAGAACAGTTCCACGGGCTCCTGAATACTCGGGACTACTCCAAGGTCACCGATGAAGTTCTTCAGCCAAGCCGCTTCCTATGACGCTTCACTTGTTGCTATATACTCTGATTCACAGGTAGAATCAGCCACCGTATCTTGCTTGGAACTTTTCCAAGTTACTGCTCCTCCGTTCAGAAGGAATACCCAGCTAGACTGAGACCGACCACTGTCTCTATCCGTCTGAAAACTGGCATCCTTATATCCTTCAACTCTCAATGTATCACTGCCTCCAAGGACTAACACCATGTCCTTTGTCCTTCGCAGATACTTGAGTATATTCTTTACAGCTATCCAATGCGCCCTTCCAGGGTTACCCTGGTACCGACTGACCATGCTTAAAGCAAAGGCCACGTCAGGGTGAGTACACGTCATAGCGTACATGATCGATCCTACAGCCGAAGCGTAAGGTACCCGACTCATTTCAGCTATTTTTTCGTCTGTACTCGGACTTTGAGTCTTACTCAATTTTGCATTACTTTGGATAGGTAGCTCTCCCTTCTTGGAATTTTCCATACTAAACCTTTTCAGTACCTTTTCCAAGTATGTACCCTGACTACGTCCAATTAGTCTCTTCTTCCTATCTCTCAATATTCTTATCCCGAGAATATAGGCAGCCTCTCCTAGGTCCTTCATGGCGAAACATTTCCCAAGCCAAGCCTTGACATCTTGCAAGGTTGGAACATCGTTTCCCATGAGCAGTATGTCATCGACATACAGCACCAGAAAGGTGACTATACTCCCACTAGCCTTGACATATATGCAGGACTCATCCTCGCTCCTAGAGAAACCAAACTCTTTGACTTTCTCATGGAAACAAAGATTCCAGCTGCGAGAAGCTTGCTTCAATCCGTAGATTGATCTCTCAAGCTTACACACCTTATTAGGATACTTTGCATCAACTTTCCATTAAGGAAGGCGGTTTTGACGTCCATCTGCCAAATTTCATTGTCATGAAATGCAGCTATGGCCAGCATAATCCTAATAGACTTTATCTTGGCTACTGGTGAGAAGGTCTCGTCATAGTCAACCCCTGGGGTTTGAGTAAAGCCCTTCGCAACCAGTCTTGCCTTGAAAGTGTGTACCTTTCCGTCCATGTCGGTCTTCTTCTTGAAGATCCATTTGCACCCGACTGTCTTTCGACCCGGTACGTTGTCAACCAAGTTCCAAACTTGATTGTCATACATGGACTTGATCTCGCTATCCATGGCCTCTTTCCACTTGGCAGACTCAGGGCCCGCCACTGCTTCCTGGTAGTTAGCTGGTTCATCCAAATTTATCAGTGTCCTATCACTGACAAACGTGTCCCCATCCGAAGTTATATGGAACCCATAAAACTCGGATGGCAAAGCTAGAAACCCTAGCCGCAGCCCATTTTTCGGATTATCTGTACGCGCGCCGCGACCAAGTCATTTGCGCGCCGTGCGCCGCAATTCAACTATTGAATTTGTACGACTTTAATCCCTGACCTCCTGATTAATCTAATTAATGCCACAGAAATTAATCCAATTAATTTCTGATTAATTATTAATCAAATAATATTATTTCTAATTAATATATTATCTTCATAATATATTAACAAACAATATCTTGATTTATTAGTCACATAATAAATCAACCATTTCTCTCTACTTAACTTTCCAACAAACCTTCAGCCATGAGGGCAACCCAAATGGACTATGCTACTATTAATTAGGTAAATACTAATTATTAGTCATGGCTTAGACACCTAATCCAACAGTCTTTTGATGGATAATGTTTGTAATTATTTTTGTTAACCCCTTTTTATATGTTTTAAATATTAAGTTTGAATTGGATGATTTCTATTTTCCAACCCGTTTTTAAAACAAAACAAAAAATTTATTATAGAATTTCACACCCTGAAGATATTTATCTCCAGTTTTCTTGTCTTTTTTGTTTCTTTTCGATTTTATCTGTGATTAAAGATTTGATATTCCAAATGCTTTAATACTTATTTAACTTGCTATTTGATGTGATTGGTCGAAACTTTTAGATCCAGATATTTAGTCTCTTATTCTTTTTTATAATGAATTGATGATGAAATCTTTGCTTTGTTGTTAAGAATTGTTCTAATCATATTCATGGACTCTCTTCTAGCTTTTATCGTCTTCTGTGAGCTCACAGAAAGACCAAAAACTCAAAATTATGTATAAAGATTGTGATTTTGATTATATATGTTATAATGCTAATCTTTCTTACTATTTCGATCCATAAATTTGTAGTTATTACTTGTGGGTATTTTGGGGGCAATCTTTGGGTGCATCATTAGGTATTTTATGGTAATTTGAGAGAGAGAGAGAGAGAGAGAGAGAGAGAGAGAGAGAGAGAGAGAGAGAGAGAGAGAGAGAGAGAGAGAGAGAGAGAGAGAGAGAGAGAGAGAGAGAGAGAGAGAGAGAGAGAGAGAGAGAGGATGGGTATTTTTTTTCTTTTTTTAATTAGATAATTAAATAATATCTTTTAAGAAAAGGAAAAATAAAATAGAAATGATATTTTAGTTTTTTTACATGAACCATGGACAAATAGTGCAAACTTTTTTTAACCACAGGGACTATCAATATGAAAATAAAAAACTTGGACCAAAACTGAAAAAATGGATAAACCACAGGGACCAAAATTGTAACTTACTATTTTTTTTATATAAGTTAATCCAAACAATTTCTTTTAAAAAAATAAGTTATTAACTTATAACTTTTTTCATCAAATAAGCTAATACAAATACTTTTTTTAAATATACATTTTTATTATCACATAAGTCAATAAGCATTTATCTAAGAAAAAAAATGCTAATTGCATTCGATAAGCAATTTCAGACAACCCTAAAAAATGAAATAAAACTACAACGAGAGAGAATGTTAGAGTTAAACATATATACCTATGATTAACCATGGGGCAAAATTCAACGAAAACAACAAATTCGATGGCTTGTTCTAGATATTGCAATCAATAACATTCTCATAAAAGTATATACATCCTTTCTTTGTACTAAATGCGATTTTACATGCCAATATATCGATAAAGGAAAGGATACTTTATCGTTGACTGTATGCTTCTCCATATTTTTGTCATTGGATGGGATCTTAGAAATTTTAATGATATATAATTTCTAATCGATCAAGTTTATAAAATTTTAGATTTGTTGTTTAGATATTTGATAATATAAAAGTTTCATTTATAAATTATTGATGGAGTCCAAAATAAACAACGAAAGCAACCAACTTAAAAAGATATTTTTATTTTGTGAGATAGTGAGGGATCCATACTCACCGTTGGAACGACTATTATGCATGTGAAATATAATTGAATGACCCCTGTATAGACCTACAGGCTGGATCGAAGGACCCAATTGGTCAAAGATAAAGATCTCTTTAATTGGCACCCACATATTCTGTTGTAGGACATTCAGTTTACCGGTATCAAAGTATGCTTTGAAAATATGTTAATTATCAAATGATTGACAGTTCAAATCGCTTGAAGAACCAAAGTTTGTGTGTGTATATATATGTTTGAAAATAGTGTGTCTGAGTGTGAAGGTTCATTTGAGACGGGCTTATTTTTGTAAGACTATAAAATCTATTTTTTTAATGAAATATTCTAATATTCTATTTTCATAAAAATATAAGATGGGCAATATTCTAATAATTTATGTTTTAGAATATTTGGAATGTAAAACGTGTTAATTATATTGTTATAGAATGTTATAATATTACACATATCATTATATGTGGTATCATAGAACTAAATATCAAGAACATAAATATACGTTTGATCGCTTTCTTGAACCACTGGTACAAAAATGATCAATGGCCACGGTTTTATCAAAACAAAAATAGCTACGATTTTGCTTATTTACGTGACTAAAGGTTATCGATGAGGTTCTAGTATTGTTTCAGCTACATTTTAGCTCAAGTATTGTAAACATTGCAAACCATAATATATTTAGCCATGATTTAATGTAAGAATTACGGTAGGTTGGAGCCACGGTTGAACATTGTTGCCAAATGTCATCATTTAACCAAATTTTTTGTTTGATATGTGGATTCACCTAGTAATGGCTAAGAAGTCTAATTATATGTGACTAAATCATTGGGTGAAATTAGTCAGATGAATAAACTATACCAAAAGCTAATTTATATGGTTAGGGAAGTTATTTTGTGTGACCAAATACTAGCATTTATTAGCCACACGGTAAAAGAAATAAGTTATGATTTTAAGTATTATTATGGCCACAATTTAATTTATTGTATGTATCTAAAAGTAATCAATTATCATGATAAACGAAATAACCTATGACTATAAATATATTATAGTCATAGTTTAATTTCATAATTGTATCCAAAAGAAAATAATATTCCTGATAAAAGAAAAACTTGTGACTATAAGTATTATATGATCACAATTTAATTTCTATTGTGTGTATAAAAGTACATAATAGTCATTTGATAAAATAAAAAACATGTATCTATAAATATTTTTTGGTCACAATTTAATTTTCTAGGTATAATTTATGATGAAAAACTTGTGACTATAAGTATTTTGTGGTCACAATTTAAGAAAAAGATTCATGACTATAAGTATTTTATGGTCCCAATTCTATTGTGCTTAAAAGTGAACAATGGTCATAATAAAAAAAACTTGTGGCTAACGGGCTATTAGCATTTTATAGTCACAATTTAATTTTTTATGTGTCTAAAAGTAAAGAATATGTATGATAAGAGAAAAAAACTTGTGATTCGGGTCTTTTTGGTCACAGTTAATTTCTAGTGTGTGATTAAAGTATAAGAATCATCATGATAAAAACAAAAAAAACATGCTACTATTAGTATTTTATGGTCATAGTTTAATTTTTATGTGTGTCTAATATTAAACAATATTCATGATAAAAGAGAAAAAATGCATGCATATAAGTATTTTGTGGTTACAATTTGATTTCTTAAGCGGGTCTAAAAGTAAACAACTGTTATGATAAAATAAAAACTCGTGACTAATATATTTTATGGTCAGGATTTAATTTCTTATGTATGTATATATAGTGAACAATAGTAATGATTAAAAAACCTATGACTATATATTTTATGGTCATAGTTTAATTGTTTATATGTTTAAAATTAAGGAATTGTAATGATAAAAGAAAAAAACATGTGATTATATGTGACAATCGTTTCATCACTAGCCAATTAATTGAGGACGTGTGTTAGGTGTTAACAGTTCAAGTGACCAAAAAGGACGTTATGGTCATTGCCGAAAGCAACAATGGGTGGAAAGTGTGCAAAATTGAAAATTGACTAAGTGTTTTGTTGCAGACAGCATTACGCGACATGACTTAGAGATCGTGACGCGAAGGACTTGGGCGATCACGACAAGTCTGTATGTACAAGGCGGCGCGTAGGTTGCACGAGTCAGTCGCAATCTAAAGCCTTAGACCGACCTTTGTGGGGTATTCTGCCTAAAAGTTGAGAAGAACATAGGAGGGGAATGATCCCCTTGGTTCATTTGAGCTAAGATGGAAGGGAACAAGTTGGATTTTGATATCTAGCACTAATTGGGTTGAAGGTAAAATAACTAATGTTCTTCTTGATATATTTATGTCGAAGTCATGTTATGGTTGAGTGGAACCAATTCTGAGGCCTTAGGGTTGGTATCTTAGTTCATTGTGACTGGAATTTTCTTAAATGTTTACTTATTAAGGTTTAGGTGGGTCTGAAATAGACCAGACCAGAATTGGGTCGCTATATTCAAAGGACACGATGCGTTGCTCAAGAGTAGTAACGCATTGGTTGAGTGTTCTAAAAGGTTTTCTGCAAATCTATGAACTGAAACCCTAAGTTCACATGCAACCTAAATTGGATCTATATTTTCTAACTTTGAGCATATAAATAATTCCTAAAGGCCAACAAAAAATTACTAAAGAAATAAATCAGAAAAACTAACATTTAGAATTAATCCTGAAGCTGAGCAACACAAGTGTCCTGCCTCAAATGAGATCACACCCAAGAGCTAGGGAATAGGTCACGAAAATCCAGAGAGAATGGGAATAGTTGGCGCAGAAAATAGTAGGTCTGAGGCTCCCTATTTATAGCCTCCAGCAGATAACCAGATAAGCCTTTAGAGATAAACCTTTTGAATTCAAATCAAGATAAACTTTTATCTTTAATTCAAATCTATTTATCCTAACTTATTATAATCGAAATTATATATTATTATATATATAATTTCGCTGGTTATTATCCTGCCAAAAATATCACTTACTCAACTATTGAATAATTACAATTTCAGTCACTGCACCTTTAATTAATTAAATTAATCACCAAATTAATTCTAATTAATTCCAAATTAATTTCTAATTAATTAATATAGTTTCTAATTAATATATTATCACTTTAATATATTAATAAACTATTTATTTTATTTCTATTGATTTATTAATCATATAATAAATCAATCTTTCTCTCTCCTAGACTTTCTACCAAACCTCCAGCTATGAAGGCAACCCAAATAGACTTTGCTTTTATTAATTAGGTAAATACAAATTATTAGTCATGGATTAGACACCTAATCCAACAGTCTCCCACTTGGATAAGTCTATGACTATAATTACTAATTTAACCTCTAATTAATCAGCAAACTGTAGCTTCCTAGAAACTGCTGCCGAACTCTGACCCCGTTAGTTCTGTCCATAGATAAGTGATCATATGATCCTCCATCCAACAAGATATTTCCAGACATGAGACATGGATTGAGATCAATATCTGTCCGATACTCTGTTTCCCGATTTTGGATTTGCGTATGACATAGGACTTCTAATTGAACACATCAATTCAGTCCTGGCTGGCCAGCACTTTAGTCAACTTCAAAATCATCGAGAGGCCTATATATATCTGTTTCCCATCAGGGTCAAGGAACGAATATGCTTCGACTCATATGCTTGTGTCTTTACTCATCAAAATCGCGCACAACAATACGTTTTATAACATCGAGTTACCGATGCGTTTACGCATTATCAATGTACAACCGACTTGTAAATTTCAACTCATATGTCTCCGCTTCAAGACCATAGATATTATCGTCTCAAACAATTGCTCGTGATATAATCCATGAAGCAATTCTTTGAGCGTGGATTTATCCAATACTCAAATCTTTATTTCTAAGTACTCATGAACATTGTAGCAATGTTGTTGCTATGTCTAACTCCTTAGACAATCTACAATCCAATTCATGACAATCTTGATTCAATACTTACTTCCCAAAGTATGAGCGACTGTGGACCTTTCAAATAATCAAATTATTCGGGAAGTAAAACATGAGAAAATGAAACATAAAATCTAACTGGTAGCTACTCTTGCTTATTACCAAGTCTCCACGAGGTAATCACCAAGTCAGATCTTCCATAATACTATTATCGGTTTCTTGTTTTCTTTTAAACTTTCAGTTCTAATTTTATATCTACGTCTTCATGAACCTTTTACTCTTTCTATGTATCCAAAGTGTCTTACACTGATACACTTCATTGCAGATGATCCAATCGGATGCTCTTCCGATGCCATCTCAATATGTTATTCTGTTCTTTTCTCTCCCAACTCCATTCTGGTGATGTGTACTGTGACTTCCCATGGTTCTCGGGGTCTTTAGTCTACATGACTGCACCCTAAGACTATTTCGAGGTGTTATGATGTGTCGGTGAAGCACACGCGTCATCACAATACCAACGAAACTCTTTAACCATGAAGTCCTACATCACCACGTCCTGGTGTAAACAATTACCGATTCGAAACTCCTTTCAAATTGTTACCCTAATCATTTCCCAATGATTTCTCACGTGTGTTCAAATAATCCATCCAGTACTCTTAGCCAGGTAATATCCTGAATCCGACTTACTATGCTCTAAGCCCATCCCTATATATATATATATATATATATATATATATATATATATATATATATATATATATATATATATATATATATATATATATATATATATATATATATATATATATATATATATATAGAGAGAGAGAGAGAGAGAGAGGTAGGTTCAAACGAGGACAATTAAAAGGTTGAGAACTCGAGGACAAATCTCAGCCATTTAAATCTCAAGATCAAGGGTTGTGATGATTGTGCTGTAAATGTAAATACTTCAAAGTTGAGATGCTTGCATGAAATATATTTGTTCACGCAAGGGCATTATAGGGTTTTTGCTTTTTTTTGATAACCGTTTCCTTGATTATAGTGTTTTAATTTTGGCAGTAAATATGCAATTCGCGTATACCCGATCGTATTCCCTTCTTATCCCGCAAAATCCTCTTCAAGTTTCGAGTGAATTAACGAAGAAGGAGGCATCTGTGAATTTCGTTTTTCACAAACATTGTCGATTGCAAGGGTTTTTCTATGGATTCTGGAAAAAAAGTTGCGAAATCACAAGTAAGTTCGTTTTTCTGCTACCTGTTGTTCGATTGCAAGTCTTTAACATCTAAATTTTGATTTTGAGTTATTTAGTCAATGATTATTTCGCGTTTTAACATCTAAATATCGATTTTGAGTTTAAAGTTGGTGAAATTCCGAGTTTATAACATATTCAATGTGTGTATTTGAGATCGTATGTGTGATTTAAGGTTAAAATTGTTTAACCAAGTGTCTTAATCTAGTAAGTCGAGTAATCTAGGGTTTATTGAAGTTAATTATCGCTATGTAACTATGATGATTGATTGTTGATTATCAGCATTCATCGATGAATACACACAATATGGGCAAAAATTCTTTATTTTTCTAGCTCCAAATGTATTGTACCTTGTCTATTCATCGATTATTACATGTATTCTATCAGGGATTATGATTCAATGTCGAAAGTTTTTCCAAATAAAGCTCAGATTGGCCGTATTCATTGATGAATTTGCGAAAAAAACAGTGAACCCTTTTTATAACAGTGAACCAATTTTTAAAAAAAATTACACGACAATGACTAGTTCTGTAATGTAGTCAAAATAATAAATTACAATGCACCAAAGTAATAACTTACAACAACATACAAACAAATATGGTAGTATTAAGTTGCAATATAACTTACTGGCTAATTCCTTTGCATACCCCTCATTGAATTCACAACAGATATATGAACATTTATGCATCTTTCTCATATTAGCACATTGGATTTTTGAATTGTTTCTTGCTTTTGTTCTTTATTCAAATTAGAAAAGAAAGCTTTTTGATTTTTTTGTGGTTTATATACAAGATGACTCACATTCAGTATCTATAATGAAATTGACCACATCCCTTTTAACCAATTTTGAACCAGGTATACATCCAATTTCCAGTTACGAAGGTATATCTTCCATTTTTATTCTTTAATATGCCAATTTAGCATTGAAAACAATTTGAGAGAACGAATGGCACCTCCTCTCTCCTGCCTGTTAAATGGAGAATAATTGTTACCCCATTCAATGTTAATTTTAGACTGTATTCATCAATGAATAGGCTTGTAAAGATAATCATACAAGTATTCATCAATGAATATGCCTTTAAAGATTATCCATACAAGTATTTATCAATGAATACGCCTATAAAGATGATATATACATGTATTCATCAATGAATACGCTTGTAAAGATGTTTTATACATGTATTCATCAATGAATACGCTTCTAAAGATTATCCATACAAGTATTCATCAATGAATACACCTATAAAGATAATACATACAAGTATTCATCAATGAATATGCCTTTAAAGATTATCCATACAAGTATTCATCAATGAATACGCCTATAAATATGATGCATACATGTATTCATCAATGAATACGCTTGTGAAGATGTTCCATACATGTATTCATCAATGAATACGCTTGTAAAGATGATCCATACAATTATTCATCAATGAATGTTAATATATTTGCTACATGTGCAGATCTGTTGTTATTTGTTAATGATTATATGCATATATGTATAACTTCCAGTTGTATTCATCAATGATTATATGCATTATGTGCATATGTATGATGTTATTTGTTAACCATTAATGAATCTTAATATATGTATTAGGTTAAGCCACATTAGGAACTTGGTTCTCAAATTTTTGAAGATTGCACAAAAATGGCATACGTACAAGAAGGAACAAACACAAGCAGACCTATAAGATTATCAAATACATTTTCTTTGTGTTTTGTTGTATTCATCTATGATTATAAAAAAATACCTAATTATGACATTGTAATTTTTTTTCCTTTGTTGTGTTATTCATTTATGAATAAATGTATATGCATTTATGAAGTATTGATTTTTTCTCTAAATTTTTTTTATTCATTTATGATTACATCCGTATTCATTATTGATTAAAATTATGTTTTATTCATCCATGATTACAAATATTATTATTAATGGATAAAAACGGAAAAAACCATTAAATGATAATTTTGTTAATTTTTGAAAATTAAAAAAATGGGTTTTATTTAAATTTCGAAAATTAGGAAAAAATCCTTAAATTAGATTACATTCCACTATTTTAGGAATTAGTTAATTATCAAGATTATCATATTTAGATACATTGTAAAATTCCATTTATGTCCCTATAAAATGATTGGCTTAGATTTGTCCTCGCGTTCTCAACCTATATATATATATATATATATATATATATATATATATATATATATATATATATATATATATATATATATATATATATATATATATATATATATATATATATATATATATATATATATATATATATATATATATATATATATATATATATATATATATATATATATATATATATATATATATATATATATATATATATATATATATATATATATATATATATATATATATATATATATATATATATATATATATATATATATATATATATATAGGTTCAATGCAGAACCAAAATATATTGCCTAACTGTAGAACCAACTTCATGACCGTCTGATCAGATTGTAATCAAAAGGGTACGATGGTCAAAACAAAGTTACATATTCATAACTGATCAACCAGATCAAAATCTCATCCCAAAAAAATCGAAGACTCGCTATCAAATGTTACGTGATTCCAATAAGCAATTCGATGGACATAGTTCATTGATGGACATAGTTCATTGATGGACATAGTTCATTGATGAACATATGTTCATTGATGAACATAAATACCCCCTGCAACCAGTGTTTCTAGTTTGTATTGATTCATCTGATTCTCATCGCAATATCAAATCATTTGCATCTTCTACAACCTGCAAATTAACTAATGAAAATGAGATAGCTAACCACTGCGTCGTAATTTGTTGATTGATGGTTGGACATATGTTCATTGATGAACATATGTTCATTGATGAACATATGTTCATTGATGAACATATGAGAAGATTTGCTATTCAATTTCTCAATCGAAACTTCCTTTATCGATAATCAATTTGCGAACAGTAAATCCAGATTCAATTGAAGTTTTAGTATCATTGGAATGGAGTTTACCTGCTGAATTGATTCCATTAACATCATTTTGAGACTTCAAATTAGATCTGAAATCCGCTAAGGACAGACCACAATCTCGATCGTCATTTTCCTTTATCGAGCTCAAACTCAGATTCGCATCAGGAGACGTAACAAATCCACCTCCAAAAACGAATTTGGATTTTTCCTACTTACGTGAAGAACTAGCAACTTCAAAAGGATGATTTCTATTACTTAACCTCCTTCTATTCCTCATAATCGGACCAATTCCTCCACCTTCTTCTTTCTTCAACGATTTTGAAGATTTACGATCTGGGGGTCTGTGAGATTAGAATCGAACATTAATGTTGTAAATTGATGCTGGATTACACTATTAGGAACAGGAATCAAGCGGTGGAAGGTGGAGATGAACACGGGTGAAGATGGTGTCGATTGGGAATAAAATTTGTACTACACTAGATTTGATTTCAAAAGATGGGTTAAAAAACCCAATATACCCTTAAATGATAATAATCCCCTGCACACAAGGTGTATAATTTTTTGGTGCATCCTTTTTAATCTAAGACGTTGATATAATGATCCAAGGGTTTTAATGATAGTTCTGTAGTTAGGTGATTTAATTTTGGTTCTGCATTGAACCCATCTCTCTCTCTCTCTCTCTCTATATATATATATATATATATATATATATATATATATATATATATATATATATATATATATATATATATATATATATATATATATATATATATATATATATATATATATATATATATATATATATATATATATATATATAAGAAAACAAAGCTAAAGAAGAAAAAATATGCCAAGACAAAGATTTGAAGCCGGTTAGATCATAAAAAAGAAACAGAAACTAACTAACTTATTGAAATATAGATCACTAGGAAGTGATTTGGTCATTACATAGTGAGAACAAAAATATACCTATTAATCGTAAGAAAAACTAAAAACTAAGTATCTCTCACATTCTAGTAACTATAGAAGAATAAAGCATCGTATCTAGTTTTGTCCAGTTGTTTAATCCAATAACAGCCAAAAAAGAACCATTTTAGCAGACAACAATATATCATGTATATGTTTTATTGTTAATCACCTAGCACTTAGACTACACGGAGTGGTAGCCAATGGCCAACGAATTACCAATGAGTTTTTGTGGACCAGACTATGTTTGACAGGCGTTGGTCATTTTGTAGGCAGTGGTGGCCAATGGCCAACGAATGACCAAGGAGATTTTTTTTAATTATAATTTTTGTAATCTTCAATTAATAAACTAATAATTAACTTAATTAAAATTAAATTAAAATTAAACATTAATATTTTATTTAAATAGAAACGTTACTAGACACGACAAATAAACTAATAATTAACTTAATTAAAACTTAAAAAGACTTAACAAACCAGTTAAAATAACTAAAAATTACTAAAAACACCAAATAATATAACTAGAAATGATCATCATCGGAAAATTCGCCGTCGTCTACGATGGGCGGTGACACATTCAGATCAAGATGATTTAGCGTCCAAAGATGATCGATTAAATGGCGACGAAGATCCCCATGAATTGTGGAATCGTGCACTATTTGAACCCTTTGACGGTATCCTGGAGTCCCAGGTGCATGTGCTTGTCTCGGGGGTATGTTCTCGTTTTCATTGTATTGGCATATCACGCGTCCTTTGTGTTCAAGTATCATATTATGCAAGATTATACATATATACATCACCTTCTGCATAGTTGATTTATGACGAAAGAGTGCTGGTTTTGAAATTATATGGAAACGTTTCTTCAATACACCAAACGCTCGCTCGATATCCTTCCGTGCTCTTTCTTGAGCTCTTTTAAACCTTTGCCTTTGAGGGTCATTCGGACAAGTCAACGTCTTAACGAGAACAGAATGCTCAGGATAGATCTCGTCCACAAGATAATAGCCATATCGATATTCTGTTCTTCTGAGCATAAATGAAGAGTCCGGAGCGGTTCCTTTATATAAATTATCGTAAAGATCAGAACTATTGAGAACATTGATGTCGTTATTCGACCCGGTCTCACCAAAAAATAAATGTCAAAATCACAGATCCTGTGAGGCTGCAGCCTGAAGCACGACAGTTGGGTATCCGTAATTACCCTTTGTGTATTGTCCGTGCCACGTATTTGGACACATATCTCATCTCCAGTGCATGCAATCTAAACTTTCCAACATACCATGAAAGCCATGCACTTGTCCATGATGGGCATACAACTGTCGGATGTCATTGGGAGTAGGTGCACGCATATAGCGTCCTTGGTACAAATGAATGACAGTCTCGCAAAAATGCTGAAAGGTTTCACGACTAGTACGTTCGGCCATCCTAATACTTCCGTCTAGTGCATCAGCGGTGGTGCCATATGCTAACATACGAAGTGCAGCAGTACATTTTTGAATAGGATGAAAGCCTAAGGTACCTGCTGCGTTCGGGCGTTGCTTGAAATAAATGTTCGCTGCTTCCATGTCTCCAACAATCTTCAAAAACAATGATTTGTGCATTCGAAAACGACGACGTAATTGATAATCATTATATGTTGAATTATCGATAAAATAATCTCTGAAGAGCCGTTGTTGTGCTGCATCACATTCTCGTTCAATAAATCTCATCGTATGACCACTGGTATTACTTGATTCCCCGTTATCCAGTTCTTCAATTCTCCGCTTCCTGATGACGATGGCTAAATCTATCGCTTCCTCGAGACCGTCGTCGGATGACAACATTTTCGTATAAAATTTAAGTGTATTGAGAATATGTGAGAGATATTAATTTGAAAGGTTGAAGGTATTGTGTGAAATAAATGTGAATATGTTGGTTTATATAGGTAAAGAAATTAAATATTTTTGAATAAAAAAAAAAGAAAATGGCCGTTGGCATCTCGCCAGCGGCTTGGCGATCGTGCTTGGCGAGTAACATAGCGAGAAGGGAGGGAGTGGTGTTGGCGAGAAGAGGTGGCTCGCCAAGGGACTTGGCGACCCCCTTTAGAGAGCTTGCTCCATGCAGTCTTATTGATAGTATCTATTTCTGTCCATCACCTCAATACACATGCGTCTGTTTCCGGTCTTCACTATTGACATAAACCAAATAACAAAAAACTTTATTACTTTAAACACCAGGTTAACATTAGCATATTAATAGCGATGAATATACAATGCGATGGTAAATTACCTTATAAAAGTTATATATTTAACAAAAAGCAAACTTGGATATAAAAATTAACAAAAAAATTAAAGATAAACTAAAACCTATGTTTTATATATATATATATATATATATATATATATATATATATATATATATATATATATATATATATATATATATATATATATATATATATATATGGTCCCGTTCCGGTGAGGACTCTTTTTTCGGTAAGGACTCGTAATGACACCTCAAAAAAATTGAAAAAAATATAAAAAAATACAAATCATAAAATCGATAATAGTACTATATCATGATCCAAAAAAATTTGGAAAAAAAAATTTGGATCATTGAGAAACAGAAATGATCCACAAAAAATTTTATTTTGTGGATCATTGTTTCATTATAAAAAAAAAAATAATGATCCAAAAGTTTTTTTCCGAATTTTTTTTCTCCAATATAGTACTATGATCCATTTTATTATTTATATTATTTATTTATTTTTTTTTCAATTTTTTTAAGGTGTCCTCACGAGTCCTCACTTTAAGAAGAGTCCTCACCCGATCACTTATATATATATATATATATATATATATATATATATATATATATATATATATATATATATATATATATATATATATATATATATATATATATATATATGTGTGTGTGTGTGTGTGTGTGTGTGTGTATGTGTGTGTGTGTGTTGTATGTGTGTATGTGTGTGTATGTATGTATGTAGTTTTTTTTAGAACGACAATTTCATTTAAACGAAAAGTAGCCAGACGCTAGAGGAACAAGAACCAATTACAGCATGCAGTATGTGTGTATATGTGTGTATGTATGTATGTATTTTTTTTTAGAACGACAATTTCATTTAAACGAAAAGTAGCCAGACGCTAGAGGAACAAGAACCAATTACAGTAGTGTCCATGCAGCAGTATGATATATGACATAGGAAAAGATATTAAGTAAATACTGCGTGCCAGCTTCAAATGTTGCACCAGTATTGGTTTAATAAAATAAAGGGGATATGAATATCCCATAAAACAAGCATAGAAAATCGTATAGACAGTACCAAATAATAAATTTGGTTAAGAATAATAATATCGACAGATAACCCGGTGCGAAACTGGTAAACACTTATAACATAATAGTAACGAATGAGTAGCCGTATAATAAAAATAGGCGGCATAATAGTAAAATACAGAACGGTATACGATATCGTAAGTGAGTAACGTTAGACAGTATGATAATGCTATAAGTTACCAGACAGTAGAAGGAAGTACAGAAAGACAGACAGTATGGTAACATTATAAGTTACCAAGTAATAGAAGAAAGTGCAGACAGTACGGTAACGTCATAAGTTACCAGACAGTAAAAGAAAATAGTAAAAGAGTAACATTATATGTTACCAGATAGTAGAAGAAAGTGTAAGAGTGTACGAGAGAAGTGAGTTCCGTCGGGTAATACGGTAGTTTCACAGTATGTTGTACGAGTAAGGAAAGGACCGTATGACAGTCAAGAGTAGTAGTCTGGTCTGTGAGACGAATGTGGCTATTTAGGCCATACTGTGATTCGATTACTCACTAAGCTTTATAGCTTATCCTTTTATTATATGTGGTTTTGCAGGTTTAGGTAACGCTCGACTTGGATCATGGGACGATCCCTGGTGATATTATCTTGTAAAGTCTCAGGCTTTGGAGGGCCGGGTCGTTACAAATGGTATCAGAGCCGAGATTTGAGTGAACTAGGTGTCAGTAGAAAAGATTCCTAGACTCAAATCAGTAGGTATATGTAGATTACCTAATAATAGGTAAATATCACAAACACATTGTGATAAGGAGAGAGATGGGTAAACATCACAAACATATTGTGATAAGAAAATAGATAAAGATAAAAAAAAGCAAACTATACATAGTAACTATGAGTGTTAAAGAACTCCTTAGAAATTTAAGGAGAAAAAGGTAGTAAGAACAGAGATATGAAAGAAAAGAATAAATAAGATAGCTTGGTAAAAGTATAAACAAGACAGTAAAGAAAGTATTAAAGCATGTGAATGGTACATAAAATTACCAAAGAAGATAAGAAGTATACTAGAGTAATGTAAGAAAGTTGAGAAATAAAAAGAACATGATGAGAAAGCAAGCAGTTTTGAGAAAAGAAATAGTTTGAGTCAGAAAACAGTTTTGAAAAAGTAAAAGTTTGGCCAGAAGGCCATAAAGAAAAGAGTTGGCTTCCAGCCATAAGAAATTTTTGAACGTATGATTTAAAAGTCAAAAAGGTAAGAAAAAAATGTAAAAGTGGTAATAAAAGTAGCTTTACATAAGAACTAAAGATTTGTTTAAAAGAAGTTTATAAAAAGCTAAAATAGTAGCTCAACATACGAGCTAAAATGTTTTACAAGTCTGAACTATGTTTCAGAAAAGAGTTTTAAAAGATATGAGATTTGAAAAGAGTTTTGAAAGCTATGAGATTCGCTCTATATAAAAGCGAAATATGTTTTAGTTTAGCTAAGACCAATTTGAAACGAATGACAGTCGAGAAGAGAAGAGAAAGAGGTCCGGACAGGCTTTCGCCGTTTAAGTAAGCCTAGAAGACACTACTGGGATGGTACCTCCCTTCGCGAAGTAGTTGTCTAGCTTAGTATACCCTTGTGCTTGAATCTGTTCCAAGTTACAAAGGGGAGACAGAATGAGCATAACCTAGCGGACAGATCTGTTCTGTCCCGCGAGGGGAGCTAGTAGAATGAGTTTCATGAGTATCAGTTGGTCTTACGCTAAGAGAAAGGAAAGAGTTAAAGAAAGAATGATTTTCAAAATGAGGGTTATTTTATAACCAAAGAAGATTAAGGGTCTTTTAAATGACCAAAAGTTATGATAGAAATTTTTTTAACAAAAGAGTCGTTTTATAACCAAGAAGGGAAAAAGAGATTTTTCTAAAAAGAGTCATTTTTATGACTAGAGTATGTAGAAATTATTTTAAACTATAATAGAGTCACTTTATGACTAGAAAGAGTAAAAAGACAATTTTTAACGAAAGACCCAACTGTAACAAAATATAATAATATTTTTCAGTTGGAAAGTATGAAAGTAGTTATGTAAAAGTCACAATAGTAATTATATGAGAAAGCTAATATGTACGGGATTGGTAAATTTTGGTATAGAAAGAGAAAAAGTACAAGTATGTTATACCACGCGGTATATGCGTAAAGAGAACCAGCAAGCCAGGAAACCTAGTGTAACATTAGAATCAGTGCATATAGTATTATCATAATCACATGATATGTATTGATGCTGATGGAATCACGAAGGAATCATGGTAATTTGGTAGAAAATATAACAAACATAAAATTATGTTGTAAAATGAGTAAGAGGTACGGGAACCCTTGTACCCGAAAGTATAAAGTCAAGCAAGTTTGAGTAATGAAAGAGAAAACAAGTAATGATAAATGTAGATCAAAAGTAAGAGCGTTTTGGTCTTTAGTGTGGCCAAATAACGATGTTAAGGTTATTATGAGATAAGAAAAATATAACGATCAAAGCCTAGAAGTCAAAACGTAGCAAAAAGCGGAAAAAACGAGACATTTTATTGTCGGCGTCTCGCGACGCGACGGGAGGCGTGGTCGCGACGCGACAGCTGTCAGCAGATCCGAAAATCGCGCTGTAAATCACGCAATCAGGCAATCATTCGAGGTGAGTCATCGCGACGCGAGCCCTACTTTGGACGCGACGCGAGAGATGACCAGAGGCCTATAAATGCGAGGTTAGAGCCCTTATTTCGACCCAGAACACCCACAAAACAGTTATACGTTATAGAATAGAGTTCTAGTGAGAAAAATACGCTGAGAGATGATGGTGAGAAGTAAGGAGTCAGCGGTAGCTAGCGTTGAGGTGCTCGGGAGCTATCAGGAGTCTAGAACGAGAACCGTGCCAGGACTCCGGGAAAGCACCAAACTCAGGTGAGTAATCGCTACCCGCATCTCCCTAGTAGTTTATACGTGTTAAACTATAGTAGAAAGAGATTATTGAATAAAATACAGTATAGTACAGTTATGATTTATGTGTTAGTAGTTACGAGGAAAGTAGATATGTTACAGATCCGTTGACGAGTCTGGCCCAGGAGAAATAGTGTATCACGGGGTGATGCTAAGTAGAGTGATTAACCAGTAAAGTAGTGTCCATGCAGCAGTATGATATATGACATAGGAAAAGATATTAAGTAAATACTGCGTGCCAGCTTCAAATGTTGCACCAGTATTGGTTTAATAAAATAAAGGGGATATGAATATCCCATAAAACAAGCATAGAAAATCGTATAGACAGTACCAAATAATAAATTTGGTTAAGAATAATAATATCGACAGATAACCCGGTGCGAAACCGGTAAACACTTATAACATAATAGTAACGAATGAGTAGCCGTATAATAAAAATAGGCGGCATAATAGTAAAATACAGAACGGTATACGATACCGTAAGTGAGTAACGTTAGACAGTATGATAATGCTATAAGTTACCAGACAGTAGAAGGAAGTACAGAAAGACAGACAGTATGGTAACATTATAAGTTACCAAGTAATAGAAGAAAGTGCAGACAGTACGGTAACGTCATAAGTTACCAGACAATAAAAGAAAATAGTAAAAGAGTAACATTATATGTTACCAGATAGTAGAAGAAAGTGTAAGAGTGTACGAGAGAAGTGAGTTCCGTCGGGTAATACGGTAGTTTCACAGTATGTTGTACGAGTAAGGAAAGGACCGTATGACAGTCAAGAGTAGTAGTCTGGTCTGTGAAACGAGTGTGGCTATTTAGGCCATACTGTGATTCGATTACTCACTAAGCTTTATAGCTTACCCTTTTATTATATATGGTTTTGCAGGTTTAGGTAACGCTCGGCTTGGATCATGGGACGATCCCTGGTGATATTATCTTGTAAAGTCTCAGGCTTTGGAGGGCCGGGTCGTTACACATATGCCGATTTCTTTCTCTCTATCACACTAAAATTGGTAAGTATGAATTAGTTCTCTCTATCAGATTAAGTCAAACGATTGTAAGTCTGAATCGGTATGTCTGTAATCGGATTTCTTTCTCTCTATCACACTCAAACTCAGATTTCTTTCTATTTGTAGGTCTGGAGTTTCATGTTACAATATTTTACTGAATCGATCCTTCAAGTCCAAACTCCTATGTAAATCTAAAACGGTAAGTCTGTAATCCTGTGTAAATCTGAAACTCAAAGTCTGAAGCGGTATTGAGCGAAACAGTTGTTTATGTTGGTGTGTAACTCTGATTTGACGATTTACAGGTATAAGAGCTTACCCCTGTTGTGTGTAAATCTGGATTTTCATGTTACAAGAGTTTACCCCTGTTGTGTGTAACAGTTGTTTATGTTGGTGATTGACGTGCACGCAGAGGTCGTCATGCGGTAAAAAATAAGAGATAACCTAACATTCACTAGTATAGTGGAGTCAGGGTCGATCCACAGGAGCTACGTGGTTAGCCTAGATGAGAGATTACCAACTAATAGTGTCACAGCTATAGTCGGAGGAACTAATTTCTATCTTTCTACCTCGAGACAATATTCCAACACTCAAGCCGAATTTAGCCAAGCTCAAAAGACCTAGTTACTTTCTGAACTCAGAAGTACATCTCTGAATCAGAAGCAATTGAAGGCATTCAAACTAGCAAAAACCAAGCAAAGCATAAATTAGCTAATAACCAACAGTTCTATGAGACAGTTAATAGCCAAGGTTTAATGCCTAACCTAACCGAGTTAGCTACTGTTTTCAGCAAAGGGAAACAGTCCCAACCAAGTCACAAACAAAATCCACACACAAACAACCAACCAAAACACAAACTAACATCCAAAATACCGAAAAATCAATATTTAATGTAACCGAATGATTTCATTCACTCAAACCAATATCCAACATCAAATCAGTAACCAAACACTACTAAAAACAGAACCCTAAGCTGAAGATCAATGGTTGTCACATCCAAAGATTCAACTCAAAGCTTACAAATGTTTAACTAAAATGAAATAAAATCTAAAACATGAAAAATACCAAATGATAGCTTCTGAAATGGAATCCTCGAGTCAAAGAGCTTCTAGGTCGATGTTTACACCCGGTCTTTGCTAGGGTTTTTGGCTGGAAATGCCTCTATTTATAGTTGCAAATTTCCCGTGACCGCGCCGCGCATAAGTGAAATCCGCGGCGCGCGTACTTATCCGTTCCCCGTTTTTTCGTTATTCAAATGTGTTCCACCGCCTTACGCCCGCGTCGCGCAGAAGATAAATCCGCGGCGCGCGTACGTCTTCTCTTGATTTTTCATTCTTTCCATACTTTTTCCTTTTGTACACCTTTAGTCCCTGTTTCTGTTCTTTTTTTCTCCAGACAAGTCTTGACACGAAAAGTGAGAATACCCATGCATATTTGATATAATTTTACCAAGAACAGGGCTCAAAAACGCCTAAAATACTTGATATCACTAGGCGTTGTCAGTGATCACAAAGTGATTCATAGCCACCACCATCTTTAAAATTCCATATTAAAGCCGATTCAACAAGTTTGAATATGTATCATTGATTTGACGATTTACACGTATAACCGGACGTTTCTACCCCTTACTCGGATTATAATCAGGGACCAGATTGTGTTGGTGATTTCAGGCGGTAGTAATTGAACGATTTGTGACAGTATTTCAATGAGTTCTTGCCTTATTGAACTATGTATTTAGAGGTCGAAAAGATGATCAAGTCATATGGGATTTTGATTTGAGAAAAAATGAGTCTTTATGTTTTTTATTGAAAGGGAGAAATAAGAAACTCTTGAAGGAGACTTGTTGATTTTTGTTTGTTTTTGTATGTTGTGGCTTGTGGGTAGAAATAAGAAACTCTCGAAGTCATATGGGCTTTATAGTTGTACTTTTAACAATTTACTTTTTTTTGTATGTTGTGGCTTGTGGGTATAAATAAGAAACTCTTGAAGTCAGTTTCAGTTTCCTGTTATAACATTGTGAACTCAGTTTCAGTTTCTTGTTAATCTTATGCTTCTTTTGTGTATATAACAGTTGTGAACTTAATCCATGACATTCAAATACTGGGAGAACTAGGAGAAGATTAGACGAAGATGGACACTTAAATGTATGAAAATGTGTGTTTGTTTTTTGGGTTTACTAAACTTATTATGAACTTGTACTATGATGGTTCATGACTTATGTTTTTGGCTAATTACTAATTATATTAGGAATTTAGGACTAATAAACTTGTATATATTAATAATATAGGGTCTCCAATTAATCCCCGATTAATCCCCGCCAACCCCGATTAATCCCTTAACCCTAGGCGACCGCCGAGCTACCGCCGAGCGTCTTTTACAACCTTGATATATATATATATATATATATATATATATATATATATATATATATATATATATATATATATATATATATATATATATATATATATATATATATATATATATATATATATATATATATATATATATATATATATATATATATATATATATATATATATATATATATATATATATATATATATATATATATATATTACTCGTTTTCACCACTTAGTTATATCACAACTATATATCCAACTTCCACCAATTTCACACACTTGGTTCTTGCCTCAAGGTACTCGTTATGAGGCTCACCAAACACTCGTTATGTATAGTCACAAGGTAGTATAAAATATAAATTTGTTAAACATATTAACCATATAAGCACATATAAGTACCATAATTAAAGATTGAAACTATATATATGTCACATTTGGTTCACATAATAACATTAATCCTACATTTTTTTATCAATGTAGTACCAAACAATTAGAGTAGTGATGCCAAATTAATAGTTAATTATTAAGTCGATTAAATACTGAAAATAAGTTATCTTTTTTAACTACCAACTAACTTTGAATGACATATTGGACATTCTTTCAATCCTATTAACGTCCATTTTAATATATTAAATCAAACGTTAATATTCTATAGGACAAACTTGGCCTATTTTTTGGGAATGGAAAGTATATGAGTACTTTACATTTCTCATGTCTATTACATATGATGCGTCTCATGAATGCGTCATCTAAGGGTGCGTATTTGGTCCTCGGAATCGAGCCCAAGCCCAATAACCGAGGGACCCGAACCGCGCTAAGGGGCTGAGTGCTTTGCTTGGTCGATTCTCGTTATACATATGTTGCTTATCTCGGTCTCGATACCAATCAGGTTAGGTACCGATCGGGCTCGATACCGATGGTTTTAGTACCAAGCTAATATGGAATTTTAAAATGTAACGTTGGTCCTGCTCGATTTTTCTCGGTCCCAAGACCAAAATCAAGCAAACACTAACCCGAACCCATGACCAAGTCTCCTAGTATGGTCGGTCATCGGTTCCCTTCAACGTCTTTCCTCGGTCTTGGTCCAGCTCGAGTTCGGTCCAGCTCGGGTCGGTCTCAGTCCCAAGCTCATCTCTGGCGTCATCTAGGCATTGGGTCAATTTTATGTGAATATATTTAAAGATTAAAATGCATTAAACAACAACAAACTTTCATTTCGTTCTATTAAAACATTCCACCTTTCATTTATTTCATATCAATCCATTACAATTTAGAGAATTTACTACATTAAAACATTGCACTTTCAAGTTCTTTCTCCTTATAACATTATACTTTTATAAATCTACCCATTTATAATTATTTTAATTTGATGCATTTTCAATAACCATACTTTGAGATGTTATAATAAGAAACCAGTAAAAGTATTTTGTCATTTCAACTACAATATGACTCAAGTACATTTTATAAATAATATTTGTTGCATTCATGAATTATGTTAAAGATCCATTCACACATTTTTTCTGAACTAATTGTGAAAAAAAAATATTTACATGTTTCTATTTTTGTCAACATGAACTCTAAAATAGCTGAAATATTTATTTAAAAAATTTAAACAAATAATTTACTTATTGTGCAACGTTTATTTGTACATCTAATAAATCTTATAACAGTTGTCATTAAAATAAATATCGTTTAGAATTAATTTAAACTTAAAAGATTTTTAACTTTCAAGTAATTAAACACAACATTATTTATTTTAACGTTAAAATTCTTGAAATTTCAACTAATTGCCCAATATAACCTAATATTCTTTTAACTTATGATAGTTGATTGATACTTATGACATCTACAACTTTATATATATATATATATATATATATATATATATATATATATATATATATATATATATATATATATATATATATATATATATATATATATATATAATTTATGATACTTAATTGTTATTTATCGTATCTAATTTTTCTAATATAAGAATTATATATAGATCTGGTTAAATCTTATATAAACTTAATTAAACATTTCGAGGTATTTCTTTGATTATAGACTAACTTTTTAAGAAAAGAAATACGAAAAATGACCACTCTATCATTTTGTATATAATTAACTGGTGCTACTATTTAATAAGATTAACCATCTAAAACAATACGACATAACATAACAGGATCTAAAATGGTAAATGAGATAGTAAATATTACTATTAAACATTTAGATTAAATAATGTTTAATCAAGTGTGTTTAATAATTTATAAAAATTTTCCATGTATAAGATGTATTTTAAATAACTGAGGCAACATATGGGTAAAAATAAAGGGAAAATGACTTATAAGGGTAATTATGTTTTAAAACTGTTCAAAAAACATCATCCAAGTTTGGTCTGTTCAAAAAACATCATCCAAGTAAGGCCTTTGTACAAAAAACACCATCCAAGTAAGGTTTTTGTACAAAAAACACCAACGAACTACATGTTTTGTTCAAATTTTACCCGATGGTAACCGGCTCTTGCAAATTAAAGGATGACTTGGCCTAATATTTAGTGACATGACATAATAACAGATGAACAGTTTAACCTGCAAGAACCGGTTACCATCGGGTAAAATTTAAACAAAACATGTAGTTTGTTGGTGTTTTTTGTACAAAGGCCTTACTTGGATGGTGTTTTTTGTACAAAGGCTTTACTTGAATGGTGTTTTTTGAACAAACCAAACTTGGATGATGTTTTTTAAACATTTTTGAAACATAATTACCCTTATAAGTCATTTTCCCAAAAATAAAATAACATTCGATCTATCGATCAAATTCTGGACCTTTAGTTCTACGAAAAGATAAACAAACAAAGTTTTGAAGTGATTGGCATTTTATTTTAATGATGGAGTCCAAGTTTGACCACTTTCCAATCACAACAGCTGTATCTATGTATCTATGATTAATCAGAGTACACCCTTTCCTGCCATTTCTTCTAACTTTCAATTATTACCCTCTTCCGTTTTCCTTTTACATTTCTTTTAAGATTACCCTTCTTTTGAATAATACCTATCCACAAAATTTTTAATTTTATAAAAACTCATATTTGACGTGTATAATGTATTTGAATTGGAGCTTTGTCATTAAATTGATTTATAGTAACTAAGTTGATTAGTTAATAAATACATAATACTAATGTATAAATGTTGATTTTGAAAGTAATATCTAAAATAAAATTTAATTGAGTATGTTTCTTTTGCAAACAACTTCTTTCTCCACTAAAAGAATATTATATATCATCATATTATAATATACATGCTTCACAAAATTTAAACATATTATAGTTATCGGCTATTGTAGTTTTACGTTATCCATTAAAAATATTATATATGAAACTCTACATGTTTTGAAAGTTTAAACAACTCACAAGCCCTACAAAATTTTACTCATTTATTCGTGGATATGTTTTTCTGACAAAACATATTGATAACTGTTCGTGTAGCTTTTTTTTTTTTTTTTTTTTTTTTTTGGCCTCCTATGGAGCCGAGGTTCCGGCACGCTTTCGCGAACTGACTAATCCCCGGGCGACTACCCGCTTCGCGAGTAGCACAGAGTCATCGCGGGTGAACCTCTGTGGCCACTAGGGGATTTTTGTTCCTCCTTGGATTAGAACCTGACACCTCCTAGTCATTTTGACATTTGGAGACCAAGCTCTAACCAACTAGACACCACCCTTGTGGTTAAAGACAACGGAGAATCGTGTAGCTTTTATATGTTTGCAAGATAGTAAATATTGGTGTCGTCCGGCATCCGATGTATCATCGTTATGAACCTCACTCTGTCATCGTGTGTACATTTATAATTTGCGAGGATTTAGTTTTAACATATTCCTTGCAATTATTATGAATTTATATTTATGAACCTAGCTATGGACCTACGACTTGTACTTGTTATTCGTGAGGATTGAACTAAATAGCATCTATTTAAGAGAACAGTGATGATGATTGACGAGTTATAATTGATTAAAGGGAGTTTTTTTACACTCTAGTTTGAAATAACACCTTAATCTAAATTTTGACTAGTTTTCATCGATATATTTATAATATGCTAACAAGAGTATAGGTTGTCGTTCCATTTTTCTTCTATCTTCTCCTTCTTTGAATGATTCCAATACTAAATAGGGCTAAATCCACCTTCCGCACTGTTCAATCGTCTACTAGAATCATATGTCGTCGGTTTCTCAATGTTAGCCATGATCCTAATGAAGGTGTTGTAAAAACTTCGGTGTTGCTAAAATAAATGTTGTGTTACATTATTACTTATACGATCCAACTTACCCACATTGTTCTGATAACTATCCATGCGGTTTACCCTTATGTGATCGACCATCCGCTCTTGCTGTCAAAGCACTACTTTCTACTGTCAGACCACTTGTTCCACTTATTAACTATGTAGATATATATGATGACACACGCTTTTCCACTTCATGTTAAATTATTTAATATATTTTTTGTAATATTGTCATTTGTAAGTTTGAATATCTTATTTTGTACTTCCAAGAAAAATAATGTCGGCGAGTAATTTTCAAAAAAGATTACATTTTGTTGAATTCAAAATAATACTGGCTCCGTGAATGATTCACAATATGATTGAATTGTATGAAATGACTGTTTTGTTGATCAAATATCGTGCTAAATGCTAATAAGTAAATTAGTATTCTAGACTTCTTCTCTCAATTTATTCCATCATCTTCACACACACACACACACACACACACACACTCTCTCTCTCTCTCTCTCTCTCTCTCTCTCTCTCTCTCTCTCTCTCTCTCTCTCTCTCCGAATCAATCATGAGTTCATAAAACAACGGTATTATGGTACCTTTTTTGTAACGGAGAGCTGTAAGAGAATATTAATGTCGGTTGGGAGTATACGACAATGAATTCAACAATAATCGCTCTTTAAATATGTGTGATGGTATAACATATATTGTGTTGATTAGTTTAATGACTAGAAAATTATACAAATTGAATAATCAGATGAAGTTATTCTACAAAATATCTAACGATCGACACTGTTTTCTATATAAATGATGATGATGAGGTAAATGACTATTTAGATATTGTTCATTATGTGTATCTATATATGACTATGTTTTTTGTCGTTGATCTTGGTGTGTATCGATTAGGTAATAGGGGGATCAGGTGGAAATTGATGGAAAATGATCTAGTGCAAAGGGATCGATAGTTGGAAACAAGCAAGTTCTGACTATGATAGTTTCTCATATTGCTCATTTCGAGTATTTTAATCGGCATAAAGGTAAAAATGTTATTAATAAAGAACCTACATAAGATATTGGAGCAACTGGTGTGAATTATGAATATTGTAAATATATATTAAATGAGTAATTTTTTTTTGTTAATGATGCTAAACCATCACCACCTCTATTTTTGTTTGCCAATAATTATAACTATTGCAAAGATATATCAAACGAGGATGACATTGTTGGAGAGTCAGTGTATATAAGCACCGGAGTGAATGATTGGGATGTGAAGAATGAAGTAGATAGCGATTATGGACATATTAATGATCTTTTTTTTTATGCCCCCTTATTTTCTAACTCAAAACTCACTATCAAGCCTAGAGTAACATTGTTGTACTGCCTAACATATAGGTCTCACTTTAGGAAATGTTTGTAGATAAGGGAACATTGAAGCTAATATTGATATTAAATTGAATTGAAGAAGGTTTTCAATATAAGACCACGAAGTCATGAAAAAGTATGTTTGAGTCCATATCTATTTATGTAAACTATGAATGTTGTATTTAGGTCATCAAAATTAAAGATACTAACTTATTCCAAGTTTGAGTATTCGAGGATCGGTACATATGTTGTAAAAATAAATCCATCCAAATCATTGATAGTAAAATAAGAATGTTTTGGGATGTATACTAAAAGATCAAATGGTAGAGCACATTAAAATATATCGGGGAAAATAAATCTTCCAAGATATGAAAAACAATCTAAAGTTCAGGTTACTTACTCTCAAGCTTGGTGTGTAAAGTGTTATGCGGTCTAACTACTAAAGAGTACATATGAAGAGTCATTTTTAGACTCTTGGTGTATAGTTACAACATAGAGAAGGTAAATGCATGCACTATTTTTGAGTCAGATGACCGCAACTAATTTTAACTTTTCTTTGTCACCATCAGTTATATGGAAAGCTATAATTTAATTGTCATCTAATTCTAATGAGCTCCTTTACTATGAGTTACTATAACTTATATCAATTATATATTTGTATGTTTAATAATCATATGCACCCATTGATCCTAATAAATGGTGTCTATTTGAATCGAAAGTACTTAGGTACCATGTTTATTGTGTTGTTATATACATAAATAACCAAATAATCCCTTTAGCCTTCAAAGTGGGGGAAATGGGTTATGGGATGCTTGGATATGGTTTTGAAGGAAGTTGTCGACATGCATCGATGACATTAAAAATTTTGTTCATAATTTCCAATAGGTATGTATCCATTGAACTCGCTACTAAAACACATTCTCACATGCATTTGTTGCTAGCATATTACCATGAGGTTACAATTAAAATCATAAAAGAATAAGACATATTGTAAGTTATTTTGGAAAACATGTAAAAAGTACAAGGAATTAGACATCCTTAAAATATAGTGACATTATGCCATCTAGTACCTAAGGTATGTAAGAAACTAGATGAAGTCAAATATAAAGAGTGGGAAAAGGTGTACTTTCACATGATACTTTATAACTTAATAATCTTTCATGCTGCCAAGTACTAACACATTAACCAAACATGTACAAAAATACTCATTGTGCTAGTTGAATTTTTACAAAGCATAATGGAAGAGTGGTATTATAAAACCTGGAACTCAAAAGTAAATATAGAATATACGTACATTAGTTATTTGATTTACTAGTATGAATAGTATAAATTTTCCATTGCATGTAATGCAACTTAAAATGCATATTATCATATGGGAAGATGAAAAGTTAAAGGGGAGAGTTACATGTTCATCAACATGGAATTATTTTCATAAGGTGAGACACTTGTTTTAACTATGTGGCCATATAAAGATGTTGCAAACCTAAATGCATGATCTTGTAAAAAATGGTAGTGCTCTTACATACTATAATGGCTTTAATAAGCTCAAATTATACTGAATTTTGTAATTTTACATGACCTTGATTTATTGCTAATGTTATTAGAAGACATACGAGGAGATAATGAATCATGTTGCTCATTCATCTTAATGGGATGTACCATAGAAAGTAGTGGTTGTTAAACGACCATTGAGGACACAAATTAAGTCATCCGACCATGTAACAATACTTGTATACCATTGCAAGGCGAGGAGCCAAAAGTTAAAACTTATATCCAATGCCACTAAAAAGGGTATATTGTCTAAATTGGTAGCCTCCATCATTAGCCGATATGTTAAAGCTTGTTTATTCAAGTAAGGGTTCAAATAAGCAAACCTCATGTTATTTTCTTATATTTATTTAAATACATTAAATGTGTTTGTAGTAATGGTTTATAGTTTGAATTCAATATAACTAAAATGACATGCCTTTCAACAAAACGCCGGTTATTGAATGTTCACAATCATTTCAAAGTACGTTCTTTTTACCATTGTAGTACTCCTAGTGGAGTACGAGTGTTAGATATTATTTAAAGGGCTTCAATTAGGAAAACCTCATGTTATTTTCTTATATTTTATTTAAATACATTAAATGTGTTTGTTGTAATGATTTATAGTTTGAATTCAATATAACTAAAATGACACGCCTTTCAACAAAACGTCGATTATTGAATGTTCACAATCATTTCAAAGTACGTTCTTTTTACCATTGTAGTACTCCTAGTGGAGTACGAGTGTTAGATATCATTTAAAGGGAGCATTTTGGGGACTGAAATGTGACAACAAAAAATTAGTCATATATAAGATAAGAATTTGATACAAGCATTCAATGTAGAAGAGTTTGATAGTTAAACAAACTAAATCTACTTTGGAATAGCAAAATGGTCAAACATGGTGAAAATATGGAAATGTATGGGTTAAGACCTTTTATTAGGTCAAAGTGACATATTACTTTACTTAGAATTTGATCTTAATGATCCAATGGCAAAATAGGAAATAGTGGATAACAAGTGAAGTGTTTAGTGCTCAATCTTTGAAAATTATTATCTCAAGATATAAAAGGAATTGGGAAAAAGTCTTCAAGATGAATTTTGTAATATTTGAGATAACAGAACTATGAGACAAAGATTCAGGTCATTTGAAGTTATAACGAAAAAGTTATGATGGTTTGAAAATGGCCCAAAAATGACAAAAATGGCCAAATGGTCATGTTTAAGAGTCTGTAACGGAAATTTTAGAGATAATCATATTTAAGTCAGTAAATATAAGATGTTAAGCTCATTCTCACCTTTTAAGGATATAAGATTTGCAAAAAAAAAAAATGGGTTTGAGGTGTAGAAGTTATGACTATATGAAAATCAAGAAAAATAATATGTAAATGTTGGAATACTTTTAAGGAATTTTAATAAAGGGGCATTTTGGACTTTTTGCACATCTTGACCTGGTCAAAATTAGGAGCCGGTTTTTTCCCTTTCATGTATGCAACTTCCAGGTACATAAAAATCAGCAAAGGGAAAGAGAGAAAGGGAAATCGGGAGAAAAGAATGGAAGCAAAAAACACACACCAATTTGGTGTGTGTGTGTGTGTGTTCATATATTCAGTGAGTGAGAGAGATCAAGAGACACCAAGGAAGGAAGCAACATTGTTGTTGCTGGGTCTGCTTAGCCGAAAAACAAAGACATAACAGTGGAACCGCCGTTGCCGGTGACAGCTACGGCGGTGGATGACCATGTGTGGAGGATTAAAGGTTCCGTGGTCTGATTTTGTGTAGAAACAAACCCAATTTTCAAATTTTTGCCATGTTAGACAAAAAATGAACAGATTGAAGGACGTTTGGAAGCAATAAAAGGCTAGAGTTATGCGGATCAGTATAGCTAAACGTACCTAGCTACTAAGGTGAGCACATGTGGCATTTTTTCCACAATGGGGTGCATGGAAAAATGTTATAAAGTTATGTGACTTTCAAATATGAATTGATATGCAAGTTTTACTACTTATGTCATGCTTATGAAAGTTTACTACTATGATAAAAAAGTATTTTTTGGAACCAAGCCTACTATGATAGGAAAGAATGTTTTTGGCACGTAGCCTCATGATATTTATGAAAGAATGTTTTGTCATCTAGTTTTAGGATATTTATGAATGAATTTTTTTACAGCTAGCAAATAATGTTTACGAATGACTGGTATTTGATGCAAGCAATGCGCTATAATGTAAAGGAATTTGAATGAACGAATAAAGTTTCACCCAAGCTATGATGTTCCCACAGGGCAATACATAGGAATATACTAGGGTGGTACTACCCCTTCACGAAGTAGATATCCTAAATATGGGAAGATGCTAGAAGGACTAATTATGTTCTTTTCATTCTAGCACAAACTTAGGGTAATCATCAAGAGTGATTTAGGCCCTAAGTATAAAACTTAAGCATGTTACGACACCAGTCAAAGCATGTGATAAGATGCTGAGGTGGTTTGATTATGTTCATACCATCTTAATACAGACTTGAGGTATCACTAAGAGCGATTAAGGCCCTAATTATAAAAATCAAGTATGCTACGATACCAGTCAAACCTAAAGAAAAGACAATGAAAGTTTTATGGTAATAGCTCTATTACTTGATTTATTTTGAAATGATTTGAAAGCAAAGTGTCAATACATAATTTGAGTATAAAGGTTTTGAAAATGATTGAATTATATTTACAAATGTTTTTAGTCCAAACCCATTTCGCTCACGAGACATTACAATCTTATGTATGTTTGTTTTGATGTTATGTATCTTAGGATCCGGTGGTCTAGCATTGTATAGAAGGATAGAAGGATTTAGAAGTCACATGGGAGTTCATTTGTAGAAATGATGATTGGGTGATAGCTACCACCCTAGTTACTATGATATTGGATTATGTTGAAGGAAAGTTCTATGATGAGTTAGTATGTCCCTTTTAATTATGTTGTGATGTCGTGCCATGTCCCAAGTTATCTTTTGGGCTTTTATATTGGATTTGAGCCATAATTGATTATATCTAATCGTCCGAAGGTCATGCCGCAATCTTGGTAGATTTGTATGAATAGTTGGGGCATGTGTGAATGTGATTGCTTTGTTTTCTATGGTATCGTATCGATATGAAGTTGTAACCCCCAAAGTTGTTTAAACATTTTCAAAACTTAATTGTTTTTGTTGGGACCAAAATTATAAAAATATGGCTTAATGTCATAAACGAAACAAGGTTTTTGAAATATGAGATTTTTCAACATTAAGTTTTATAAAATATTACATCATTTAAGGGTGTATGATGGGAGTTACATGAAAACTATGAATTCATGGTATTTTTTGTGAAGTTGGTTGTTGTTTTAGGTTACATGTAAAAATATGGGTATGACTGTATGAGAAATGATAAGAGAGTAATAAATGGTAATTGTAGTGATTAAAAATAATGGTTTAAGTTGGCACCCTGATGACATCTTCGACGACCATTGCACCTCCGATTGTCTCCATGCATCTTATTCGGTCAACATCGTGTTTCTAGCAACAATGTAATATAAAGCTACAATAGGGAAACACATAATCTTTATTGTTTCTCTTTAATTAGTGGCTTATGGAATCCTTCTCAAGTTTCTACAGTTGACTTGGTGCTCTATACAAAAGAGTTTGGCTCAGACATTTCATCCCACATTTGGATAACATAGTATATGAAACCTAAATTTGCACCTCACCACAAAACACATCCACTAAAGTTGTTTAACCTACTCTACTTAGACATAGTGGTTGAATATGGATATACATACCATAAATTGGAGACCATTAAAAATCGTTCATCCCCTCATGTATTTGGAACAAAATCGTTCATCACCACATTTTACATTAAAAAATGGCTGAATTTGGATATCTACACCATTGAACTCATTTTAGACCCTTGAGATCTCACATACATATCATTGATCTATATCCACACAATCAGTTGATTTAAGTGGGATTCACCCTACCTAAACTAGACCCCAACACCTCTTCTCAATCGATTCAAGATTTGGGATTCCATTAGATGCATATTTCTTAGGGCAACATATTACTTCTTTGAACTTCAAATGGAGCCCAGATCCCCCAAACCTCCCAATGTGGAACTCCATCTCCCCTATGAAGCGAAGTTATGGAAGTGTGATAACACTGATTAAAGGTTGAAATGGGCGACATAGGAGTGGCGGGTTGTGCAATACTAGAAATTTGATTTTTCAGATATAGAGTATTCCGTCTTTGATTCCTCGCTAATGGTTATTAGTGATGGATTCACGACGGAAGGATTCCATAGCCATTTCAAGCCCGTCAAAAAAAATGTAGCGAGCATTTAGCGACAAACTTGTTTTAGTCATCGACAGATTAGCGGATGTCCCATCGCAAAACGGTATAATAATTTGTTAATTTGAAAATATTCTGTCACTAATCTGTCGTTAAACTGTGTTTTAGATTTGTTGATTTCGACGATGATCCCTCGCCCAACTGCATTTCAAAATTTTATTTTCTATCGTTGATCCGTCGATAAACGGTGACTGTGAATCCCCAGTCGATAGGCGTGTAATACGAAATTGGGTTTAGGGCTTTGGGAGGGAAACAAAATAAACACATGGGAAGTGAAAAAAAGGGATGCTTACCAAAATCAGCTTCTGATTAGACACAAAAAAGAACAAATACGAGTTCCATTGCTAATTCCTCGCTAATTCAGCGACAGATTTGCGAGGGAATGCAGTTGTCGATTTTTTGGTAATATGCTGTCACTAATCCCTCGATAATCCGTTTCTATTAGCCACACAACATATCTGTCGATGTTCCATCGCTAATCCACGGCAAATGGGCGAGGGAATATTATTGTCGATTTCTTAGTAACTATTCTTCACTGATTCCTCGGTAATCTATCTCTATTTAGCTACATATATTTTTCTTTGCTGATTCCGTCGCTGAAGGTCTTCTTCCTAGCAGTGGTGGATTTCACATGAAAAAAGAAAAGAGCGAAGAGGGTGGCCAGAGATTTTCCGACGGTGCCAACTCAGACCCAAAAACACGTTTGACCGGCAATAGTCGATAATAACATTATGTTTGAAACAAACAAAACGGGTTAAGGATATATGACTTAAAAAGAGAGACCAATTATTTACGTGGAAATACTTTGTTACCCTATAAGCCCTTAACCCTAATAGACCATCAAACATATAAATAAATTATATGTTGAATTAACTATTGCATTTTTTTAATAGAAAGCCTTTTTTTTTCTTGAAATTTTGAAAAAGGTACTTAACGTACATGCAAATATTAAAGTCAACATTTGTGCTCATGTCTTCAAGAAAAACAAATAATGACCTTTAAATAACCAATGTACTATGGCATATTCACAAGAAAATGGAAAATACAGCACCATATGTGGATGTAAAATAAGTTGAGAAGATCGAGTGAGATGTCAATAAAACATAAAGTATAGAACACATGATCTCGTTCTGTTGCATTTGGCGTATATAAGACTTAAAAATACAGGTTACAAAATTTTTGTTCCACCGAAAAAAGGACATAGAGGTAACAGATTTTTTTCCTAATTTGTTTTAAATATGTGAATTGCCTTCTCTTCCTTGAAAATAGCCTCGAGGCTTGTCAAAATCATCATGCATTGTCTCGTAAAAACCGGTAAAATTTGTGATATTCCTAACTATCTAGGCTCGAGCTCAATTTAAATAATTAAACGAGTTCACCCACGCTTACTTTTCTCAAGATTTTTCACATACAAACTCACGAGACTTTCGAGTATGAAACCTTTGGTCCGTCGAGAATACCCCTTCCTTGAAGTACGTACTTTATATTTGTTATTGACAGAACAATTTGGTTGATAGAAAAGGGCGATTTTTTGTTGATTTTGGTTCATAATTGTAACTAATGATTATGCGAACTTTACATTGAAAAATGGAAAAAGGGGAACAAAGGCCATGGGGATGAATCATGGACTTCACGAGCTCCCCATGCAAGTGTTGCAGTGGGGGCATGCACCCAGGAATCTACGACCCGGAAACAATTATTTTCCATTTTTACTTTTGTTTTCCAACACGTTATTGTAATTTTTAGATATATATATAAATAAAAAGAAAACATACGCACTTTTGAACACACAAAAAATGTCGTGAATTAAATCAATTGGCATAAATCATCAAATTGCAATAGAGATATCAGATAAAAAATTGAACTTTTGTTAAAAGAAAATTTATTCAAGTATGTACTAAAAGTAGTATGAAAATATTATAAATATTTCTCTATATTAAATTTTCGTATCATCCCTTTTCATATTTGTGCGACGAGTTAGTTGGACTCTCATTGAGTCATTGGGTAATACACAAGAATTAGAAGCATCATCCCGATCTAGCCAATAGTCATCTTTGATATTACCATTATGGGTAGCTAAAAAATACATTAACTTGCTAAATAGACACCTTAATTATTATCTTTCATTTAAAAACTAATTGTAATAATTAAGCAATACCTTAATTAGCCCCACTCCGTATCTTAAACCCTATTGCTTTATCACTCTTAAAATCTAAAACCAAAAGATTTTCATCACAACCTCTCTCTGTCAGTGTACTTTACTATTCTCATTCACTCGAACTAAAAACTCTCCCCACTACAACATTCAGAGTCGGACACCATCGGACGTAGCCGACATCGTCGGACATCACCTAATGTAGACACCACCTGACGCAGGAAACTCAATCAACGCCTGACGTCGGAAACTCTCAATCGACATCTGATCCCTTCTCTCTCTCTCTCTCTCTCCCCTCTCTCTCTCTCTCTCGATCTACACCATCTGTTTGTCTTACCTTTCTATCTCGCCACCAATGTAGCGCCGAATAGACACTAGACCACAGCTGACCGTACGTCGGACACCGGACCCTATCATCATCTCTCTATCACACACAAACACACTATCTGTTTGTCTTACAGTTTGTATGTTTATGAGCATATTTTATCAATTACAATTACTGTTAGGAAATAGACCTAAATCTATAACCTATTGCCCAGGAATAATAACGAGAATATAAATGCGGAAATATAAACACAAAGTAACGACACACAGATTTACGTGGTTCGGTCCAAGATGACCTACGTCCACGGGCAGGAGAGACTATTCTTTATTCTAGAGCTAAATACAGATGTTACAGAGCGTACCTAGATTGCTAGTAATCGGCCTCCTCTAACTAACGACTTCTGACTTTGACATCATCTAACCCTAATGACCAACCTTTATATTTATAGGCTTTACAAATAGACACAGAAACCCTAGTCGTACCCTAGCTGTCACGGCCCACCGCGACGCGGAACCCTAATGGGCCGCGACGCGCGTGTCTAAAATCCAGACGGGTTTAATTCCAATTCACTATTTAACAATCTCCACCTTGAATTGCGAATTCAACATAGCTCCACCTCGCTCTAGAAACCAAAAAACTTCCTCTCGTCTCCTGCCAGCTTGCCCCGTAGGGACTTACCTCCTGTGAACATCAACCACGTTCAAGCATAGCTCGAACTTCTCCTTAGGTAACGACTTCGTCAACATATCTGTCGGATTCACCTTGGTATCGATCTTCAAGATTGATAACTTGTCTTCTTCAACTATGTCACGAATGAAATTTAACCGGATATCAATATGCTTCGTCTTTTCATGATAAATCGGATTCCTTGCTAGACACAAAGCACTTTCACTATCACAGTTTAAGACAGGCTTCTCCACCTTTAACCCCAGACTCTCCACCAAACCATGTAGTCAGATACACTCCTTTATACCTTCAGTTATTGACATGAATTCCGCTTCAGTTGTAGACAAGGCAACTGTAGGTTGTAAAGTTGACTTCCAACTGACTGCACATCCAAACAAAGTGAAAATATAACAAGTGAGCGATCTCATTTTCACCAAGTCACCACCATAGTCTGAGTCTGCATATCCAACCAAGTTACTATGCGTATTATCACCATAGACCAAACAAACATCCTTAGTCCCCTTCAAGTATCGCAGGATCCACTTGATCGCTTCCCAGTGAGCTTTCCCAAGATTACCCATAAACCTAATAACCACACTAACTGCATGTGCTAAATCAGGTCTAGTACAGACCATAGCATACATAAGACTTCCAACTGCACTTGAGTACGGAACTCTGCTCATATATTCTTTTTCCTCATCAGTTGTTGGTATAGCACTTCTGTTTAATTTAAAATGTGCTACCAAAGGAGTTCCAACTGGTTTTGACTGATCCATACCGAAAGACTGCAAGACTTTCTCAATATATTTCTGTTGTGAAACATAAAACAACCCTGCTTTCCTGTCTCTCTGAATCTCCATCCCCAATATCTTCTTTGCTGCACCCAAATCCTTCATTTCAAACTCACTTTCCAAAAGCTTCTTCAAGTTATTAATTTCAGCCATCTCCTTGGCTGCAATGAGCATATCATCAACATATAGAAACAGATAAACAAAGGACCCATTGGACAACTTCTTCAAGTAGACACAATTATCAAACTGATTCCGAATGTAGCCATGAGAAGTCATAAACGAATCAAATCTCTTGTACCACTATCTAGGAGACTGCTTCAAACCATAAAGAGATTTCTTCAACAGACACACATGATCCTTATTAGAACCTGGAAAACCTTCAGGCTATTACATATATATCTTCTCCTCCAAGCTTCCATTAAGAAATGCAGTTTTGACATCGAGCTGCTCAAGCTCTAGATTAAACGCACTCACCATAGCCAAAAGAACCCGAATTGACTTATGCTTCACGACCGGTGAGAAAACCACGTGATAGTTGATTCCTTCTTTTTGAGAAAATCCCTTCGCCACTAACCGTGCCTTGAAACTCATCGTGTTCCTTTTCTCTCTTCTCCTTGCTATAGATTCATCCTCATTATTCTCACCATCGGCCTCAGCATCACTAGACTGATCCCCATTGGGCTGGTCATGAGTTTCATCACGTTTATGCTGATCATCACCGACATGTTGTTCTTCACTTATCACCATTCTGTTTGGAATTTGTGTGACAAACTCCACCTTCTGGTTGGCACCCTGATCTTTCCCTACATGACTTGTATCACGTCCTCTTTGGTTCACCATAGCAGACTCATCAAAGATCACATCTCTGCTATTAATAAATTTTGGCGTTCTCCCTTATTCTGTACACCACAGACGATAACCTTTCACTCCATGTGCATACCCTAGAAATATGCACTTCATTGCCCTCGCCTCAAGTTTACCATCAGTAACATGAGCGTAAGCAGGACAACCAAATATACGTAAACCAGAACAATCAGAGGGTTTTCCAGACCATACCTCTTGAGGAGTCTTAAAGTCGATTGCAGTTGATGGTGATCTGTTCACCAGATAGCAAGCAGTATTAACCGCTTCCACCCAGAATTTCTTTGATAAATCAGCATATAACCGCATGCTTCTAGCATGCGCTAACAGTGTTTGGTTCATCCGTTCCGCCACTCCGTTCTGTTGTGGTGTGTTCCGTATAGTGTGGTGCATCACTATACCTTCTGCCTTGCAGAAGTTGTCAAACGGGGCATTGTAGAACTCCAACACATTGTCAGTTCTAAGTGTCTTGACAGATTTTCCGATTCGTTTTTCAATCATCGTCTTCCACTCCTTGAACTTCCCAAACACTTCGTCTTTAGTCTTCAGAAAATATATCCAAACCTTCCTTGAGACTCGACCGGAGAGGGACCCCACAAATCTGAGTGAATGTACTTCAGGATTTCCTTGCTTGTGTGTTTACCCGAACTAAACTTCACCCTGTGTTGCTTTCCTTTGACGCAAGCTTCACAAAAATTGAGTTTTCCAGTTAGCTCACCACCAAACAGCCCCTGTTTACTCAGAATTGACATACCCTTCTCACTCATATGTCCCAGCCTTCTATGCCACAACTCTGTCTTATCATTACTATACTCTAAGGATTGATTAACTGCCACTGTTCTCCTAACCAAATTTCCTTCTAAGACAGGAATCCCACTCTTCTGCACCTTTCCTTTCATAACTACTAGAGAGCCCTTGGTGACCTTCACCCAGTCATCTTCACCATAGTATTTTAACCCATTCTTTGTCAAAGTAGTAAGAGAAATTAAGTTCTTACGAAGATCCGGAACATACCAGCAATCAAGCTTTCTGACCATACCATCATGCATTATAATATGTACTGTACCGCTTCCTTTGACCTGAGCAACCCAATCATCACCCAACTTCACCGTTCCTTTCAAGTCTTGAAAATATTTGAACCAGTCACGATGGAAAGTCATATGATAAGATGCCCCAGTATCCAAGACCCATGCATCAACAGAACTAGATGTACAAACAGTCAACACATCACCTATGTCTTCTTCTTCAGAACCATCCTGAACAATAGCCGCACTGTCATTGTTGCTATTTTCTCCTTTCCCCCCTTTCAGCAATGGATAATTTCTCTTGAAGTGACCCTTCTCCTTGTAGTTATAACACTTGAATTTTGCAGAAACTTTCGATTTTGAACGTGACTTACTCCGATTTCCACCATGTTTCTTATCCGATGTCCTTCCTCTGCCAATGAACATACCTGAACCGGATGTCTCCTCATTCCCAGAAACTCTATGTTTGAGTTCCTTGGACAGCAGAGAATCCTTCACATCATTCACAGTAATTGTTGTTATTCCATACAACATAGTATCAACAAAGTTCTCATGTGAATTCGGCAGTGAACATGACAAAATAAGGGTTTGATCCTCATCATCAATCTTTACTCCTACTCCTTGAAGATCTAGAATAATACGATCGAAAGAATCAAGATGGTCTTTTACTTGAGTACCTTCTGCCATCCGAAAAGTGTACAAACGTTGCTTCTGATACAGCCTATTTGTCAAAGAACTGTTCTGATACGTATCATAGAGCTTTTTCCAAATACCGACAGCAGTGGATTGATCAACAACTTCCCTCAACACCTCATCCGTCAAGCTCAAAAGAATAGCACTATGTGCTTTCCCCTCGATCTCTTTCTTTACTACATCTGTCGTGTCCTTTGTATATTCTCCTTCCACTGCAACTGCGCATCCTTGTTGAACCAGAAGAGCCTTCATGTTTACCATCCGCAAAGTGAAATCATTCGAGCCATTGAACTTCTCCAAATCGAACTTGTGAGATGACATCTGCAATCAACCGATCCTCGTAGTCTTTGATGAACTAGTGTAAACCCGAAAGCGGTTTACTGCTCGACGTCGCCGCGGCGCGGGCTTGAACAGACGTGGTCTTTCAACAGACGCGATCTTTCAACAGGCGCGATGGGGTCTTTCAACAGACGCAACGCGGGCAGCCGTAAACCCTAGATCTATTACCGACTTCAATCAACCAGGACTACAACCAGATCTAAAACATGCAGACCTAAAACCTCTAATAACCACAGATCTATAATCGTAGATCTAACACTGCAGATCTGAAACCGCGGCTCTGATACCACTTGTTAGGAAATAGACCTAAATCTATAACCTATTGCCCAGGAATAATAACGAGAATATAAATGCGGAAATATAAACACAAAGTAATGACACACAGATTTACGTGGTTCGGTCCATGATGACCTACGTCCACGGGCAGGAGAGAGTATTCTTTATTTCAGAGCTAAATACAAGTGTTACAGAGCGTATCTAGATTGCTAGTAATCGGCCTCCTCTGACTAACGACTTCTGACTTTGACATCATCTAACCCTAATGACCAGCCTTTATATTTATAGGCTTTACAAATAGACACATAAACCCTAGCCGTACCCTAGCTGTCACGACCCACTGAGACGCGGAACCCTAATTGGCCGCGACGCACGTGTCTAAAATCCAGACGAGTTTAATTCCAATTCACTATTTAACAATTACTTTTCACAATGTCCATCATTACAGTATTTGACTATTTTCTATTCTAATTTTTAAAGTAATCATCATGAACTTTTTTTGAAGTACACATCTACATTTATTACATATTATTATAAATCAAAATTATTCTGTCATTTCTCATTTTATTGAGATTCGAATATCACTAGAATCCGTTAATTGGTGTAAAGCTTGAGTAATCTGTTTAAGTTATCAACAATTTGTTGTTCTCAAATTTCTATAAAGTTCTTAATATTTTACTAAGGATTCCTTAGTATCACTTGTTCAAATGGAAACTTTTAATTACTTTACAATGTATTCTATCTCAGTAGCTAATAGTATTGGATATGCCAATTGAGTACCTATTCTTCTTCCTAAAATATATAATATATGGGTTACTCCTATATATTCACCTAAAAAGTGTTGATCCAGATATATGGAGATTGGTAACTGAAGACCTTGCAGACATACAGACATACGACCATTGTTCCTAAAGTTGGTCATGGTCATCATTGAGTGCTTAAACAACTTAATAATGTTGAATATCCAGTTCCTAAAGATATTAACCATGAAGCTTATAAGAAAAATGATGAGAATGAAACTCATGTTATACGAGAACTTCTCTATAGAATTCCTCAAGATATATATACTCCCAGATTTAGCTTCAGCATTTAAAATCTGAAAATGAACCATATATTTCTATTTTTCACGTTTCAATATTATTAACAATAGACTTTTGGATGTTTCAATTTACATATCTATTCATGAAGTGAATGTTAGGTTTTTGAATAACTTATTTGAAAATTGGACTATTGCTAGTATGGTAGTTCAAGGTTCACAGAGTGTTCAATTCACTTTCATTATAATATTTGTGTGTGGAAATCTAAACCCATGAAGCTCATGGTTTAAACAATACTCTAAATTTTTTAGGACCACTTTCACTCATGTATAAAATCATGCCATTTTTAAAATATGAGTCAATATATTCACATACACAATTTAATATTTAGTGAAAATCCTTACGATAACTCTGTTTATTCTTGTTCTACTCTGGATAATAATCACACTTCCAATAACACCATTTATCCTAGTTTAGAACAAAATGATGAAGTAGAATATGATTAAGTCATTGCACTGTTGAGCAATTATAATATAATTTATAAGCATTTTGTTACAAGGCCTAATTCAGAAAACAATAATAAATATTGTCCTCAAGGATATTCACCGGTGAATTAATCAAATAACTTTCAAAGTCAAAACC
>CM042014.1:45696157-45796157 GCA_023525715.1 Cichorium intybus | reverse complement strand
CAAATACAAAATTCTCCTGCAATCAAAGACCATCGTTGAGTTCTACAATCTATAAGGCTGGAGGGAGTGGTTAGCATGTTCAGCATGTGCTAAACTATGTCACGTCAGCATTCAGCGAGTTTAGCACATGCTGAGCAAAAATGGTGGTAGTGGTCAGCACATGCTGAACTTCATGCTAAACTATTTTATTAAATCTTTTTTTTAAATTATTTATATATTATTAAAACATAAATTAAAAACATAAATTAAACTACAAATTAAAAACATAAATTAAAAACATAAATTAAAATTAAAATGCATTACATTAAAATTAAAAACATAAATTAAAAACATAAATTAAAAACATAAATTAAACTACAAACTACTCATCGAAATGATATCCCAATTGTCTCGCTGCATCCTTCTTCATTTCCATCGCGATTTGGTACTCGAACCCCGTCTTCCCCGATATGTCTTCTTGTAGGATTTTCCGTAGCTGCATACTCTGTTTGAGCTTCAAGTTAGCTTGCTTGATCAATTGAGCTTCCTTGAACGTGTCAACATTGCCGGTCAAAGCCACTATATCTTCATGCACACTACTATTTGTGCTAGTGCTAGTGGCTTGACTTTTGCATCTTGTCTTTCTCTTTGCTTCATCACGTCCTATGGGACGTAGCGGATCATTATTGAGGTTGAATTCGGAGGAAGGGGATTGTGTGGATTCGGATGCTTTGTGCCTCTTTGATAAGTGGACAACAAATTGGTCAAAGGACTCTAGCTCTCTCCACTTCTCGTAGTCTTTGACCGCACGCCAAAAGACATCTTGGTTAAAGTGAGTACCATATTGGGCATGGTACAAGAGCCTAGCTTGAGCCATAACATCGTCACCATTGGCTCCACTTTGTCTTTGTCTCTCAACTTCGGCATGGCACCCTTGGAACTCCATTGCACTTTTGTTGCAAGTGCGCCACTTTGAGTAAAGTGAATTGGGATTGCGGTAGTTGGAACCCATTCGTCGACACCAACTATTCCACACCTTCACTTTGAAGACGTTTGTAGTTTGGTTGGTTCCTGTCTCGGCTTCTTGCGAACAATCCACCCAAGCTTCGCCCAAAGCTCGGACCTCATCATCATGCCAGTTGATCCTAGGGGCTTTGCCTTTGTTAGTTGGTCCGGTGTCTTCTTCTTCTTCTTCTTCTTCTTCTTCTTCTTGTTCTTCATCTTGTTCGGGTTCTTCTTCTTCATCGTCTGAGTTGTCTTGTTCTAGGCGGCGGGGTGCATTTCTTAAAAATTGGGAGTTGGGAGTGAATTGGGAAAGTGATTCTAGCGGTGGAGACATTTGTGTTGGAGATGGTTGTGGTGAAGAAGCTTGTTGTAACCAATTGTTGACATATTGGTGTTGCATACCCCAATATTGACCATATCCCATCGAAGGGTCAACCGGTTGAGGTACATAACATCCGGCCGGAGGGGTTGCAATTGACGTAGGGGCGGATTTCTTTTTGCTAGCTTTGGATGTTTTGGATGATTTGGATGATTTGGTGTTTTTGTTTTGGCTTGAAGACATGTTGATTGAACTTTGAGAGAGATTTTGGAAGAAGAGAGGAGATGATTGTGTGAATAAAAGAGTAGAAGGGTTGTGTTTATATAGGGGAAGATGTAACGGCTAGTTTTTTTTAAAAAAAAACGGCTAGTTTTTTTTATAAAAATTTTTGAATTTTATAAAGGTTTTTGTAAAGGTTTTAAAAGATTTTGGTTTGGAAAATGGAAAATGGAAATGTAGCCGTTGGAATTGGATTTGGCGAGCTCGTCTAGTCTTCAGCGAGGGTGAGGTCGGCGAGCCGTTTAGCGAGGGAGGCGGTGTGGTTAGCGAGGGTCGGCGAGGGGTTTGGCGAGGGGTTCAGCGAACCCACTCCCCCCAGCCTAAAGTTAAATATAATATTATTTTAGTCCGTTGATCAAGAAAAAAAAAGAGAAATTGTATTTACTCCTACTTTTTGTTCATACCCATCTTCCTATTAATGTGAAATTATGACAAGTGTCATATTTAATAAAAATAATAATATTTTAAGACACATGTCATAATTTAGTATAAGGTAGAAACATGAGTATGAACAAAAGGTAAAAATAAATACAATTTCTAAAAAAAAAAAACAACAATCTTTCGCAATACTTTTCACGATGATAAATGTCATTCATATTTCCTGATAATTTATGAACATACATACGTGTAAAGCTTCACAAGTTTGCACCGTTTACAATAATTTGAACGAAAAGGACGTATATGGTTCTTTAGAACTACAGATACATATTAAAAGAGAACCACAAACAAGAATTTAGAAATTAGAAGAAAAGATAATAGAAAAAAAGGAAGTGGCAAACAAAAAGTTACAACGTCCGATTTTAGAATTCTATCAACGGATTAGAAATCACATCCTGCCACCAGAAAAGGACGTGTATGTAAATGTAGATGTATTACATATTTTATACATATTTTTTTATAGTTACTACTGTTTATATTGTATCCATCATATATATTAAATATAAAAACGTGGTTGGGAAAAGCAGAGACACTGAACGATGAAAGGAGGTTGTCAAATCAAACTGCATCCATACATACCATAACCATGTGGTTTTCTCAATACTCAAAAAGGTTTCATTCTAATTGGGCCCCAACGCAACACATATTCTCAAGCTTGGGCAACAGATGGCTTCATCACCTTGGCCCCCCAAAAGCCCTGATATTACAAGGGTAATTACGTAATTTACTAAAGCCATCTTAACTTCAATCACTTAAAAGTAAGGGCATGGCTGATATGGTTGTATATTAGACATAGAGTAAATTACAGTTTTGGTCCCTGAGGTATACATTTTTTTTCATTTTAGTCCAACTATTGAATTTTTACCGTAAATGTTCTTAAGGTGGTCAAAATCTTACACATTTTGTCCTTTGGTCAGTAAAAAGATCAATTTATCATTTTTAATTTCTTTTCATTTTTCTTTTAATATATTATTTATTAAATCAAATAAAAAAAGAGAAATAAAGAAAACCGTCTCTCTCTCCTCCCTATCGCACCATCGTCTTCCACGTATTTCGCTGTGAAAGGGTTTCTAAGGTCTGTTGAGGGTAGCTTTCGATGTTACAATATTTCCATATGTTCCATTCACCTTCAAGATCTTGAACCACTTTCCATAAGCAATTGTTGCACTTGAAACCGACACCGAAGCTGATCATGAACAGTTTATCACATTTCTTCAACCGCTTTTTCGCCTCCATGTACCCGAGAACGTACCAGATACTACTGGCCGACGTGTTGCCAAACTGGTGGAGGGTCATTCGTGCTCTCCCCCTTCATTCGAACCCTCTTACACCCCACTTTAATTCCTCAAGTCTTACCTTAAAGAAACCAAAATGGAGGAGTTTGGGTAAGAATCTTTCAAGGTTTTCTTTATTTTTCTTAAGGTGGCTAAAATTTTGCAAGGTTTGCGTCGGGTTTCCTTTTGCGTTTTTTGTATCTTTAATCGACAGTGTGCAGTGGAGGTGTTTGTGAAATTGTCTTTTACAATGAATCTGCATTTTTTTCTGCCCAAAAAATGCAGTAAATGTTAGTAACAATGGAGGAAGGCAAAGATCCCACCAATAATTCAATCAAGACAAATCAGTCGAGGGTTTTGCCATTTAGATTACTTCGATTCATGTCGCTTTTTCTAGGGGCGAACATTGTTCTCTCAATCATTAGTATACGAATGAACCAAAATTTAGGCATTCAGAATATTGTTCCAGGAACACAACCTTGTTTTCAAGAACCCATTAGTTTACAGAATTTGATTAAACCTCCATCGAATTATATGCATACCATGAATGACATGAGTTGTTATGGCGAGCTTCAATTATTCCTCAAATCAAAAAATATGTCACACCCTCAAACCGTATTGGCGGAATAGTTTAAGGGTGGATGACTTCATGAACAATATCATAACAAAGTTACACAATAGTGGAATCCAAGTACACAACCATCATTTAATCAATTGTAAATGTTACAAAGTTTACTTGTTTCATGTTTCAATTACAATTGAAATGATATCAAAAATGGACAAAAATGACGTCATAACGTCCCATCTTGTAGCGCTTGAACTTACTTTATCAATTTCCTGAGAATACAAGTAGTTGAAAAAGTGTCAACAATTAAGTTGGTGAGTTCATAAGATTTTTGTATAAGAAATGTCCTTTGTTTGTAATCAATAGTGTTGAAAACCAAGAAAATCCAATATTTTCCCATAAAAATGTCCAAGCCTTTAAATCTCAAAGACTAAAATGTAATGTGTAAACTGTAGTGTAACTTTCTTTGAAATGTGTGTTTCCACGTAAACAATTTATAAAAATATTAAGTTGATTTTCCCATGTGAGATACCATATAACCATACTGTGACTAGTTGGCCTGCTGCGACGTTCTTCAGGCGTCGGAATGTTAGACATTTGGACACCTCAGACCTGCCGGTCAAGCTGTAGCTAGCAGCTCAGGTGCGGGGTTGTCAAGCCCCGTATAGATCTATACTCAAATATCACACTCTCTTACCGAGACTCTGGTTATAAAAGTTCAGGACTTATAGTAGGTACTTATAAAAGTACTGTGAATATTCATCTCACAAAAATGTATGTATTCCAATCAACTTGTTTACGTACGATTTGTATATAAAAACTCTTATAATCATCCATTATCATTTTTCCCATGATAATATAGTATTGTTTAATAATTATATAATTTTATATAATTATTTTTCTCATGTTCAAACGTCATAATAACCTTGTGTTCATAAACTATTCCAATAATAGTCTTTTTTTAGTATTGCGTCGTAATAATCATATTTTTGTGAATAATAGCGAAGTAACTTATTCAAATGATTATAAATATCATCTTTTGAGATATTTCTCACAAAAATGGTGTAATATCTTGATTATAACCATTTTTGCTAGAAAATAGTGCTTTTATTTATAAAAAGCGTAGTTTTTACTAGTTTTCGTTTTTATAACGTTTTTATCCAAGATCTAGTGTTTTTGTACACTTTATTTGTAGTTTTGTAACTTTTACACATCTTAACATGTCAAAATGTTCATAATACATGGATCTATTCATATTTCATGCCAAAATTCATCTTTATAACATTTTTGTCCAAGATCTATCATTTTACACATTTTATTTATAGTTTAGTAACTTTTACACTAACATTATATACATCATTATGAATATCTTACAAAGGGTTAACCATATTTCATGTCAAAAGCATTTTTACACAAATATTAACTTTATAAACTTGTGTAAATCAACATATATAACATTTAATCACATATAATCTTGAATAAAACAACATTTATAGTAAAAGAACTTGTATTCTCCCCCAAAAAGGTTTGAAAAGATGAAAATGAGGGGTATGAACTCACCTTGAGTGTGGATCTTAAGGTTCCTTGGTAGAAGGTTGAAGAGTTTGGTTCTAGGACTCGGAGGACCCTTGGACAAAGCTATTATCCAATGGATTTTCGTGAGTATGTGTGTGTAAAAGAGTAAATGAAAGTATTTTGAACTTAAATCACTAGATGATCATAACTTACCAAGAAGGCTTGAAAGATCTTTGAAGATGATGAAGATTTGAGCTCAAAGACCTTTGGACCAAGCTATTATCCAATGGATTTTGATGGATGTTAGTGTGTGTGAAAGATGTAAAACTTGTGTTATGTTTATTAGAATCAAAGAGTGAAGAAAGCTTACCACTTGGATTAGAGAAATGAGCTTGAAAATGGAACTTGAGGTTGAAGATGGTGGTGGCGGGTTTGGCCGAGACCAAGAGAGGGAGAGAGTTGAAATGAGTGTGTGTGGTTTGTGACTTGGTTCAATTAAGATGGCAAGTTTCTTTTTGTTGGATTTTTAATAGATTTAGTGTTAGATTTTATCCTATTAATTTATTCCTAGCCTTTAAGAGTCTAAGATCATGAATACTGTTCTTGGATTGTCTTGGAAGAGGATGTGCAGCCGATGGGGGGTAGGGGGGGGGGGGGTGGTGTGGTTTTTATAAAAATAGCAATTTAGTTATAAAAATGTGTGATTTTTATAAAATAGTAAGACGTTTTAGTGAATTTTTATGCGTTTTTGACGAAACGAAGTTCTAAATAATTATTTTGTATAAAAACATTGTCAAACATTTATTTTGATTGAATTTTGACTCGTTGGATGTCGAAATACGCGTTTAAGCGCAGTATTCTTCCGTTTTCGCGATTTTCGGCATTTTACCGAAAATTGCATTTAGCTTTGAAATTAAATACTAGATATTATTACGTTACTTATCATATGAATTGTTATTTCATATTTGATGTTTAAGACACCACATTTTGTATTTTGAGTCCAAACCCTGTGTACATTTATCCGTTCACAGCGATTTAATGGTTGTAACTTCTACATACGAACTCCGTTTTCGACATTCTATATATCCACAGGTTCGTATTTACGAGTAGATCGTTTTATGAATATTATTATTCTCAAAATAATAATTGTACGATTATCAAATTTTTACGCTACAGTAGTTTGCTGTCCGTATTTTCGACTTTTAATCGATAATTGTTTGATTTAGCATACGTAATACTACAATATTAATAATTCATCGCAAAAGTTATGGAAAACAACTTTTCAACATATAGATTAACGTACGCTTCGTTTGACTACAGTTGACTTTTGTTGACCAAAATTTACAATTGTCACAAAATACCCATTCAAAAGAGTACCTAAGATTGCATTCATGTTCTTGACAAGTGGACCATTACCACTGACAAGATGACTATTCCCCCATTTATTCCTAGTCGTATTCAAGAGAGAGATAGAGACGATTTTCTATTTTTTTTATTTGATTTAATAAATAATACATTAAAAGAAAATTAAAAAAGAAATTAAAAATGGTAAATTGGTCTTTTTACTGGCCAAGGAACCAAATGTACAAGATTTTGGCAACCATAGGGACCCATAACGTGAAATTTCAATAGTTGAACTAAAAGTGAAATAAAAGGTAAACCACAGGGACCAAAACTGTAATTTACTCTTAGAAACTGATAAAAAGAGCTAGAAAATTACAATCATAGTCAAAACTAGATCAATATATGTATAAATTTTTATCATAGTTTCAATTTTTGTTATAATTTTTTTAATCCTTATGGTATACTTATAACATATTTAATCCTTGTTCCTTTTTGTTATAAATTTTTGGATTTTTTCATAAAATTCTTAAATTTTTTGAAAATGTTCGACTTTCTCCTTCTATGAATATTATGTCCACTAAAGTCCCAAATTTGCAAACTTTTTTTATTTCTGCCTTGGAAACCTATGATAACAGGTCACCTTGAAATTATTTTTGCATAGAAGTCCTTAAGTTTGCAGAAAATATTCGGTTTTGTCCTCTAACACCGCCACCAACCACCACCACCGCAATGGAGGTGGTGGTGGTGGGTGGTGGTCTTGGAGGACAAAACTAAACATTTTCGAAAAATTTAAGTACTTCTATGCGAAATTATTTTTATGGTAAAAACGTAAAAAAATTTGCAAATTTAAGGACTTTTATGTGAAAATAATTTCATAGTAACCTGGAAACCTATTATCACATATTTCTAAGACAAATATGGAAACCTATTATCACATATTTCTAAGACAAATATGGAAAAAAAATTATAAATTTTGGACTTTAGTGGACATAAATTTTATACAATGACAAAACCGAATATTTTCGAAAAACTTAAAAAACTTTTATGACAAAAGCCTAAATTTTTTATTCATAGTTTCAGTTTACTATGGATATAGTTTTAAGTATGTAAATTTAACTATATTTAAGATCATCATGATCTTCGAACAAACCTAAAAACCAATATACCACAATAGACGACTATGACCAAATGCACCGATCCATTACGTGGTTTATCACAAGTATATCTAGTTTGAAAATTTTGTTTAACAAAAAATAAAGTATTAGCTTTTGACAAATATACTTAAGGTATCATATTTTCAAATAATAATAGTATTAGATCGTTACATATTTCATTAATAAGAGAAAATTTTGATATTTTTTAACCATAATTTGCGTGGTTAACAGTTTGCGTATTTATTGCGTGGTTAATAATTTGCGTGGTTGTTGCGTGGTAAATTTGTGTGGCTAAAGCGTGGTTACAATTTAGCCACAAAGGGTTTTCCCACAGGTCAGTTTTCGTGGTTATTGCGTGGTTATTCGGCTTCTACCACACAACAAACACGGAAATTTGCGTGGTTAAACACCTTGTTTTCTAGTAGTGTCTAGATATTTAATAAACAATATTATTGAATACTTAAATTATGAAAAAGAATGAAAAAACTTACTATTAAAACCTTATCGTATGCAATAAATATAAAATAATAATATAAAAACTTATATTGCTAAGATAAATAAACATGTAAATATGTTATACTTTAAACAAAAGTTTACTAAAACATTATGAGTAAATTACAAACCTTAATCCTATATACATATATTGTTTCTTCAAGTTTAATTCACAGATAAAATGATCACTTAAGAAAAAATAACAACCGAATAGTCAGCTTTAATAACCAAAGCATTATACCTCACAACAAAACAGTCTCACAAGAACCACATACGATAAAAAAGACCGAACTTGGAATACACCTATTTTGAAAAAATATATATAATTTACTCTAAAATGTATTTATTGAGCAACATATTAATATATATATTTCTATGTGCAAATTCCTTTACATTTGATACAAAATTGGTAGAGTCAAACGGTATAGACACATAACCTCCAACATCTACCGATAGTTTGTAATGGAATTGCTACGTACCGCATTCCTATCAACATAACTACTAAACATGCGATCTTATAACAGACCACAGTCGTAGACATTACCTTATTATGATAGAATAATAACATACCTAATAATAGTATTCAAAGTAACAAAGCATGCACACAAACCTAAGAAAGCGGTGACCGTTGCGGTGCACCCTTTCTTCTACTACCAAATGAGAAAAATTTAGGAAGAAAATCACTGCTTTTCTTCTTCTTTCTCTCGGTTTCTGGTTTATATGAGTTGCCATTATTATTATCAGATCCTGAAGAGTCTTTAAACTGTAACGAGTCTTCAAGAAAGGAGTTGGGAGTGATTTGACCATCGTCATCTGTAAAACCATCCATTCGAAGTCCTTCGAACTGTGAGAACGCGAAATCAGTCGCATCAAATCTACACAAGATGCTAGATAGATCTTCGCCTTGATACACCATGTGATCAACCTGGTACCATGATAAAAACACAAGATTTCAAACCAACCACACAGTACAAATGTCGGGACGTTAGAAAAAAGAGTACGAAACCCTAAATATTTATGAAAATGTTATAGTTATATTTAAACCTTGCAAGAAAGAGAACAGAAATGGAATGGTTCTTGGAGGATTCTGTCACAGGTGAAGCATGAATTTGCAGGACCTTTACACGACCTGGTTTGTGCCCGCTGGTTCAAGAATATAACTTTTGCACTGTTTATTGTATAGGGCTGCGTGATAATAATAATAACAATGTCAATAATACTAACAGTAATAGATAAAAAAGAAATATTTTTTACACAAAGGACATTGTATCTGTATTTGATTATTTGTGAACATGGTTTTGGAAGTACAAGATTCGTTGATTAAATTAATAAGAAAAAGACAAAAAATGGTTACCTGAACGAAGGAACAGTCAATGAGCTTTTCGAGGTCGTCTAATCGAACAACATCCTGGTAAACATATCTTCTCACCTATCACATGTATCATGAACCCCGTTAAATAACCAAACCCACTTGTTCATGTCCGTACAACTTCTTCAATGCACATCTCAGTCTCCTACACCTATACATTTTTTGAAGATATATATATATATATATATATATATATATATATATATATATATATATATATATATATATATATATATATATATATATATATATATATATCTGTGTGTGTGTTGGGACATACAAATCCGTACGTTTTAACTCCTTAATGCTCAATTTTCACCTCATTGTGTGTCGGGAATCAATCGCAAAGATATATACAGGCATTTTATTATTTACACTTATTGTAGAATTTATCAAGTAATGCATGGATAATGAGCAATTGGTATTGTATAATATAAGTTGTTCAATTAATACAAAGCGAATTTGACTTATAGGATAGAATTTACAACATTTAAACCAATGATACAAATAAAGGCACGTTAACGTGTCAAGAATGATCATTTATTGTGGAGAGAGATTTGTAATAGTTTGATAGTGAAACAGTATCAAGTCAAATAATGATAGACAGATGAATCTTTTGAAAGGGATGCAAATTGTCTAGTTAATTAGTAAAGTCTTGTTTTCGAGGATTGTTGATGATGATAAATATAGTCATTTTATGTTTGTTTTGTGGTAATTAAATTCAAAAGAAAATGGATACGAATGATTACAATAAAAAGATAAAAAGAAAGTTAGATAGTAGTGAAAAAGATGGGTCTGGTATATAAAAAAACAAAATTGACCAGAATGGGGTATTTGGTCAAACTTCTACTTTCTTTGAAAGCAACAGCTGAGAGAGCCTCTGCAGGTGAAAGCAATGCCAATTCAGTAATTCTTTTTTAGTTTAAAATATATATATATATATATATGTCGATCAGATTTTAAATATCTTTGATTATAAAAATATTTGTATGGTTCTCATTATCATAAAAAGAACCAATATATTACCATGTAGCAGTGTGAAACCAATTGAATGAATTTTAAATTATGATGTTTCGTATTGATTATAACATTTCCTCTTATCGTTGGAAATTTTTTAGCGAAGAAGTTATGATCCTGTACTTTGCTATAGCGAAGTTATAATCCTGTACCTTGCTATCATTGTATATATTTGGTGATATTTCGTATAATTTGTCTTTGGTGTAGGTTAAATTCGACTTTTAAGACATGCCTAAATGAGTAAATTCCATCGTTATCTACGTGTTACATCAAATATCTTAGCTTTTAAATACCACATGTGTGTATTGAAATTATTCGAATAATTAGATTGATAGAAAAAATAAAACAAAATCCCATGATTTTACACACCCACTTTTTCTCGACTCGTTGGATTAATTGCTACATAAAAGTAACTGCAAATTTGACTAACGTCGATAACCTTTGCAAACAAAATTGAAAACTTAATAGTTAAAAGTTAAAACCCATTTCTTGTTTTTTTTTTCTTTAATTAATAACATAACTTTCTATCAATTCTCATTATCTTACAAAAAACAAATTTAATTATTTGTTTACAACATATACAGATATAAAATTATTCCATGCATGTAATTAAAGAAGAACTAATATGAAATATCGTGTGCATGGTACCTGAAGAAGGGGGTGAGAGTGATGAGTGGGAAGGCAGTGAGGGCAAAAGCTTTGACAGCAATCCAAGCAAAATATGTTCTTCTCATTCTTTCTTTTATTCTCATGGACCCCACATATCCCAAAGAAACTCTCCTCCATTAATCCTTCCAACCATGCAGGCTTCATCACCATTCTCTCTGTAAAACTCTCTGGCTTTCTTTTTCCCTCTGTAAATCTCTTTCTCTTTCTGTTTCTGTGAGCTTACTGAAAACACAGTTGTTGATACATATCTAGTGTGGTGTGTGTATGTGTATATATATATAGAGAGAGATATGATGATGGATGTGGATGAGTGTGTAGGGGATAAAACCCCTTATAAATGATGGCCGGGGGGGAACCAATACACCCCCATATGGTGTGAATATCTATACTCGAGGTTAGAGAAAAGTTAGATGTCGTTTTCACTTACGTATTCTCGTTTCTTTTTCCATCTTAGTCCCTTCTCCTTTCCTTTATCTACGCTTTTCCCACCCTTCCAATTTAACTAAGTGTTGTTAGATTGTAGGAAATGAAAATAGGGTTTAATCACTAAAGTACAAAAATAGGAGATGTTAGAGCTTATGGAGCGGGAAAACCGAATGAAACCGAACCGAACTAAACACCGAATAATATATACGGCTTGTTTTTGGTTTTCTAATTTCCCGCAATTCGGTTTCGGTCCAATCCGGTTTCGGCCCGGTTCAGTTCCTAAACCACAGTCACCCTTAATACTACATATATGACATGAAGGAATCTGTCATAAATCCATTTCGCTACTAAATTGTTTTGGTCTCGAAAACTCAAAATCCATTCTGAATCCATTTTGGTCCTAACTAGATTCAGAATGGATTTCTTCATATCATGTATATGTACTTATGTAGTATAAGGGTTGGCGTGGTTTAGGAACCGAGTCGGACCAGACCGAAGCCGGATTGAAGCGACACAGAAGTGGACCGAAACCAAATTTCGGAAAATTAGAAAAACAAAAACCAAACCGTCTATGTTATTTGGTTTTTGGTTCGGTTGGTTTTGGTTGCTTTTATATTCGGTTCAGTTCTTCCGATTCACACACACACACACACACACACACACACACACACACACACACACACACACACACACACACACACACACACATATATATATATATATATATATATATATATATATATATATATATATATATATATATATATATATATATATATATATATATATATATATATATATATATATATATATATATATATATATATATATATATATATATGGTTATAAATTATATCCAAAACTGTAGTCTTAAGTCATACCTTAAAACCGACGTGTCCTCATCGTATCTCGTATAAGCTTGAGGTTCAATTTTACCGTCAAGCCACATCATGTCACATGTCTTTTAAAACCTTGAAATAGATCACAACTCCTTCTAATCTTGAGTCTTGATTTCTTCCATCTTGAAACACAATTTCTTTCGATAAAAAATGAGACAAAAAAATAAGAAACTTAGAATAATACTTAGAAGTTGTAGGATATTGATGAATTGATAAGGTTTTGAAGTATTTTTTTGTTGGAATTGATGAAAACATTTCTTATTTTTTTTCTTTAGATGATGTAACATGTTCTTGCTTTCTAGTTTTTATGACAAAAATGTTACATTTTTATGCACTTGGTGATGTTGGCGAGCTACTTGACGGCAATGGCATTCTTGTTAATAAATGTGGTTAGTTGTATGTTACCAGAATCGTTAACATGTACTTTTTTGATTGTGTAAGTACTAGTGGAAATTGAGTGGATGTAAATAGAATAGTCTCAGAAGTTATCAAGTAGTTAGTGTCTTCCATGCTATAGTGATTCCTAATTGTATATACATGTAGGTACAAAACCCACTAACCGGTCTTTTGAGTGTATTCCATATTAAAAAACTAATCATGTTTGTGAGTATAAGCCGACAAAAGAGCTTAACATGTTAAGGGCAGATTATGAAAGTTATTTTGTTCATGATTCGAAACTATATGTATATATAGATACATTAAAATACATGTTTGTGCACCAATTCTAGCCACCTTTATAATACCTAACACACTAGTTTTCTTTTAGACTAGTTAACATGTCATAATCAATCAGATACTCAAAAACAAAGAAGAGTAGAAACTTGTACTAAGATCAACATGTGTTAAAGATTTTTTTTTTCTTATTATAATTGAAAATTCTTCAAAAGGCATAACTAAGGAAGTATGTATTTCTAAAAATTGTGAATGGCGTATTAGAGTCATCGTATTCCAATGTAATAATATTTTCCTAGTTCAAAAATTAGAGGACCATCATGTTTGTTCAAAAAGAAAATCCATATTAGTCATCGTCAAACAAGTAAATAAGTCTTTGTTCATTTTATCAGAGGTAATGAATGAGAGCGACAAAGAATAACTGGGAAAAGAAATTGTCCATAATATCAATTTTCAATTCATATTCCATATTACATACTATAAAAATTGGGTGGTGGGGGGGGGGGGGTGGGTTGATGTGATATCCAATGTCTTGTTCGGGACAATGTTTGACATACACCAAGACATAATACTATGCTTTCTTGGAAGCCTACATATATCTTAGGTTAAGGGACATTAAGACTCGAACAATTTTCAAGATTCACTAAATGATAATGATCCATAAAGTGGCACCTTGAAGTGGCTCTTTACAATGTTGAAAAATAATGAAACATGTGAAATTTGTTCTTCTCATAGGATACATTCATTCTAATAGATGTCACTAATCTTTCATATTAGTCTTAAGTTCATAGTAAACTTGTAATTATGACTAATGATGGAGGTTTCAGATAGTTCATAATTTTTCAAAGATTTACACATGATAATATAGTACACAACGATGTTGATGAAAACAATTATACCTAATACATTAATTTATTCAGAAAACATCACTGCTTACCATTCTAATTTCCACATACATACATTTTCTGATAGATAATATAAGTTGCTTTCGTGATGAATTGTATTGCCATGAGCATCCCCATGTTGTATGAGAGGCATGATATTAGTCCACCAAATAACGATTTCATTCGAGTGAATTTTTTAGAAACTACTAACTTCACTTATTTTGATGTCATCAAGATTCTAAAAATGACTTAGTGTTGACCGACGATGTTGTTCCTATATGCAACTATTTCTGAAAAACTCAAGCATTGACCTAAAATATATTTATAGGGATGCAAAATTTTTAGAACAACTGCATTCTTGAAACATTGATATGCCCATTTCATATAGCTTCTAAAAGAAAGGATAAGAATTGTGATATAGTCAGACTTCTTTTGTCAGATTAGCCATAATGCCCTGCTAAGAGTAGTTTCGGTTAGCTAAGTTTCATACTATATGAAAAACATAACTGCATCAAACTTATCAAGATTCATCTTAATAATTCTAGAACTTCATACTTGTATTGCTCTATCTGTAAACTAATAATTAGTTTTTAGTCATCTCTATGAAATAATCAAGATTCATCTTAATAATTCTAGAACTTCATACTTATGGAACCATCTTTCTTCTTCAAAAACAGGATGGGAGCAACCCATGGAAAAGTACTAGGACGAATAAATCCACGATCTAAAAGCTCCTGCAACTGCTTCTTTAATTCTTCCATTTTGACGGGGTTAATCTATAGGGAGCACGAGTGATGGGGTTAGCCCCCGGTACCAAATCAATAGTAAACCCTATATGTCGGTCAAGTGGTAATCCTTAGAGCTCATCGGGAAAAACATCATTGTACTCCTTCACCACTTCCACATCCTTCACCCCCGCTTTAGGTGTCTTCGTCAAAGATGCATACGCCATAAATAATAAAGCGCCCTTGCTGACGTAACTCCTCGCCTTAGCAAGAGAAATTATCGGACTCGACCGTGTTCTTTCTCGCCATATATAGTAATCTGGGAACCATCTGGGCTTCTACCAAAATTATTTCTTGTCGCATGCCTTGAGCCTTGTTTGCTGGTAACCAATCCATACCCACAATTACATCAAATTTTTTGGTGGTAATCGGTTTCAAATCTACTGGAAAAGTGGCCCCATAAATCTCAAGCTGACACCTGGGTATCCATTCGGAAACAATCACACTCCCAACATCTGCAATATCAACTATCCACTTCTCCCCTATAGGGACTAATGGAAGTGCCAACTTGCGTAGAAAAGACACAAACAAAAATGAAATTGTCGCCCCAGATCAAACAAAACATGAGTTGGAATAGAATTCAAAACAAAGATACATGTGTTGGATTAGGTGTCTAAGCCATGACTTATAATTGTATTTATCTTATGATTAAAAGCAAAGTCCATTTGGGTTGCCCTCATAGATGGAGGATAGATATATAGGTCAGTAGAGAGAATAGTTGATTTATTAATTGTATAATAAATCAATAGAAAAATATATATGGTTTATTAATCTATTTAAGTGTTAATATATTAATTAGAAACTATATTAATTAATTGAGATTTAATCTAGAATTAATTGGATTTAATTTGGAGATTAAATTAATTAATTAAAAGGTGCAGGGACTGGTTTGGCATTTATTCAATGGTTGAATAACTGGCCAGGTAAAACCAGGGACCAAAAGTGGCGCCACCCTGGAGGCTCCTCCAGGGTTTGGCGAAACCCTAATTAGGGTTTTGGTAAGCCTGGTCCAAGTGGTCAAAAGCCTTGTCCAGTTGGAGGCTCCTTAGGGTTTCAGGTGTAACCCTAGGAGGCTATAAAAAGAACCCCCTGGCACCTCATATTCACGCCATCTCTCTCTCTGTGTTACTCTGCTGGACTGATTCTTCCATCCCTTGGGTGTGACTTGCATTTGAGGCAGGATACTTTTGCTGCTGCTTGAAAGGATCATAAGATCAAAGGTTGGTTTTCTTAATTCATCTTTAGAATTGAATTGTTTCCTTTAGGTTCTTAGTTCTAATCTTCATAGAAGAAAACATAGATCGATATTAGGGTTGCATGTGAACCTCAGGTATTTTTGTGTTCATTGATTGCATAGAAACCCTTCAGTGGTATCAGAGCTAGCTTGTTTTCTTGTGATTTGATTATGAACTGCTTGCATGATTCTTGGCCTTGGTGTTTTTTGCAAAATCTCACCCTTGGGAGGCCTTGAAGTCGACGGCTTGGCTAGGGTTTCCTAACCTTAGCCGCCATGCCCTATTGGTCCCCCTTGATTGCTTGATTTGCTTGCCTTAATTATGTGTTGTTATTTTTGGTAACAAAATCAACTAAAATAACTTGAACCCTAATTTCCTTGGCTTGAAATTTTCGAAAATCATAGGGACACATACAGATAAATTAATTTGATTAATTTGGTAATCTGTAACCTAGATTTAATTAGTTTAATTAATTGATTAATTAAAAGACCAATTAAATCAGTTTAAATAATTAATTAAAATTTTCAAAAAATTAGTATAATTTGCGAAAATTAGAATTTAATTAATTCTAAAATATTTTAATGAGATTAAAATATATCTTATATGTATTTAGAATTAAAAGTTAATTTAATATGTATAAGAATATTGGTTAGTCTACCGCTAGTAAGCCTCATTCACAAAATTGTCCTATAAAGAGGGTATAAGGCGACTGACTATAAAATGTTAGTCTAATGGGTATCTACTCTTACCCACCGCTCTCCTGGTCAGTCGAGTGTCGTTAGTCGAACGGGTATGATAGAACCGCTAAGCCTCTTAAAAGTATAATGCTATAATTGAAAGTACTAGAACCCTAAAACAAATCCCAATCTAGTTACTTTAGGTTAAAAAAATATGAATTGGTGCTAATCCATGAAATTGCACATTGCACTTTGTGGAACGTTGGTGGAGCGTGTGTGGTTTACCGGCACGCCAACTGGGGTCCGCAAAGAGTCGCAATGGGTTTCTTGATTTTGTCATTATTAATGGAGCGTGTGTGGTTTACCGGAACGTTAATTAGAGATGACAATTGACTTCAAGAGTACCAAGCAATTTGCATGGTTATTCACACCCGGTTTGTGATCCTCGGTATCCCAGTCATAAACAGCGGGGCATTCCGGAGATTAAAACATGCTATCGAACAGTTCGGTAAATCTCAAAGAAACTAGGAATTCCATTATAATATGATTATGTTTCCGCAGTGGAATTGGCTGAATCGTCATTCGCCTACCTTGTAAAATTTGCAATATTGATTACGGCATCCCTTTTCGGTATTGTACATTGTTATTGTAGGATCCTAGCCTTATATTTGTTCTTGGGTGAATATAAGGATTATTATTATTATTATTCTATCTAATTAAAACTACCTTCTTCTTGTTCAGATGTCTTCTGACCAATCCGTTCCCCACTCAAATAGCGGTAGTGTCACCTCGATTATGTCGTTATGCTCAAAGGTGACGTTGGACGGCACCAACTATAATGACTGGATCCGCAACATCAAAATGGCTCTAAGGTTTGAACATAAAGAGTATGTTCTAGAAACCGAGCTTGTTGATGTGGACACTGAAACCGCTACTCCCGAGGAAATCGCTGCGTACACTAAACACTCTGATGATGCAACCAAAGTGGCTTGCATCATGATCGCTACTATGAACCCTGAACTGCAGCGTATCTATGAGGACTATTGGCCTTACGAGATGCACAAAGAGCTCACGGAAAGGTTCCGTAAGCAAGAGCGCATCGAAAGGCGTGAGGTTGTAAAAGTTTTCACTAACAGCAAGCCCAAGGAGGGCGAGTCCATCTGTGCACATGTGCAGAGGATGCATGGTTACGTGGAAAGGCTTAGAAAGCTGGAAATGCCGGTTCATGCGGATTTAGTAGTTGACATAGTGCTGAACTCCTTACCCAGTTCTTATGACCAGTTCACACTGGCGTATCATTTGAACAACAACCAGGCAAATCTAGCTGAGTTACACCGCATGTTGCGTACGGCTGAGGACGGGATGAAGGGAAAAGTTGTGCTCCCTGTCAACCCACCTGTCCTGGCTATTGCCTCCGGAAAGGGAAAGAAACGGAAAGGCCCTCCTAAGCAGAACTGGAGGGAAAAGACTCACGTCGGGTCATCTAGCGGTGCCCCGAAAGGTAAGTCTTCCGGAATTCCACATATTCGGAACCCCAAAGAGGCCGACTGCTTTTACTGCAAGCAGAAGGGTCATTGGAAGAGGAGTTACCCAACGTATCTGCAGGATGTCAAGGACGGTAAAGTGAAACCGTCACAGGCAGGTACATATTCTATATCTAATAACTCATCTTTTTCCCGTTCATGGGTCCTTGATACAGGATGTGGTTTTCATATCTGTTCTGATTTGCAGGGCCTAGAGGAAAGTAGGGTACTGGAGCATGGCAGACTGAACCTGGTCATGGGCAATAGGCGAACGTCACATGTTACCAAGATTGGTGTTTATAGACTGATGCTGAGTAGTGGAGTTAGATTAGAATTAAATAATTGTTGCTATGCGCCTGATATGGCAAAGAACATAATTTCATTTCATGCATTGTTCAGACAAGGTTTTTACTATGAGTTTAATAAATTGAATGGTTCAATTTCGGTTTTCAAAAATGATGTTTTTATATTTAATGCTATGCCTTGTGATGGAGTGTATGAATCTATTATGTGTGTTGACAATTATGGTAAAAATGTTTTAACTATTGATGCTTCAAGCGGTATAGAAAAGGCATGTCTGTGGCATTGTCGCCTGGCCATATAAATAAGAAACGCATCGCCCAACTCCAAAAGGATGGAGTGTTGGAATCATTCGACCTCGGGTCGGATGATGTATGCGAATCTTGCTTACTTGGCAAGATGACAAAATCACCATTCAAAGGTTCCTTTGAAAGAGGTGAAGGTCTGTTGGATATCATACACACAGATGTGTGTGGTCCCTTCAGAACAACCACTAAAGATGGCACGCGGTTCTATGTAACCTTTACCGACGATTTTAGTAGATATGGATATGTCTACTTAATCAAGAATAAGTCGGATACCTTTGAAAAGTTCAAAGAGTTTAAGAATGAAGCGGAAAATCAATTGGGCAGAAAGATAAAGATACTTAGATCCGACAGAGGCGGTGAGTATCTTAGTATCGAGTTTCTCGATTACCTCAAGGAATGTGGAATTGTTTCACAGTTGTCGCCTCCAAGAACACCTCAGCTGAATGGTGTTGCAGAGAGACGAAACCGAACCTTGTTGGACATGGTTCGTTCCATGATGAGTCGAGCCTCACTTCCAATCCATTTCTGGTGGTACGCCTTAGAGACTGCCGCCCATATCCTAAATCTTGTCCCAACCAAGAAGGTTGCAAAAACACCGCACGAGATGTGGACGGGGAAAGTTCCCTCGTTGGCACACATCAAAGTCTGGGGCTGTGAAGCATTCGTGAGACGAGATACTTCAGATAAGCTCGCAGAAAGAAGTGAGAGGTGTTACTTCATCGGATACCCGAAACAGTCTTTTGGATACCTGTTCTACAGACCAAGCGAGGACGTGGTCTTTGTAGCAAGACGGGGGTTCTTTCGAGAGAGAGAACTCATATCCAAAGAGGACAGTGGGAGTACGATCGATCTCGAAGAAATTCAGGAGACGCCCGATGAAACAACCTTGGAAGAAACTAGCGACCAACATGATGAAGAAGTTTGTTGTGCATTCTGACATACATATAAAACATCTAAAAACGGCACCAAGAAACTTGTTGTGTTATTAGCGTTTATAAGATTTTCGAAAATGATTTCACATTAGTTTTACATTTATGAACAGGGAAATACCATGTATGAATAGAACAACACAATTAGGCAAGTGTACCTAGTCGATTGTAGTATAGTAATGGTAAATCCGGGTTGTCGACCCAAGGGAAAACGGCTATCTTTAAGTTAAGAAAATCAATTATCAATTAACAATTATTCAAGCAAATACTCAGGGGCGAGTTTTAATGAAAACTCGTAAAACTTTGATTATAAATAAATGACGAAATAATAAATGATCATAACAAAAATAATAAAGGAAACTTTCGTCTAGGATCTGTTGATTCATATAAACCTATGTTGACTAGTTTTGATTATGTGCAATGAGTTTAAATAAGCTGCATTAAGTTGTAGGATCGTATGGTCAAGTCACCAATTCTATGACTAATAAGTTAAAATAGCACAATGGTCATGTAACTAATTAACTTATAATCATCAAGTATTAATACAATCTAGCATGCAAACATAGCCCATATCCTAATGGTCAAAGTGATATGTTCATACAATCAATGGTCATGAGTTGCAACTAAATGTGATATAAGTCTTATTTCACTAATCAAGTTTATAACTTAGATAACCTTCCTAGTTAAATGGTCAATAACTAGTCCAATGATATATAGTTGTCAATTATACATCATGACGGTTCATGTGATCAATACGTTTAAATGGCCATTTAAACTTAATCATATGAAGATGGCAATCAAGAATACAAACTGTAACCACATTTAATATGTATAGCATGCAAGTTATATATCCTAACCGATATTAAACTCGAATCAAGAATTAGATCAACACATATTATATTAATGAATCAACATTGCCTAGGCAAAAGTTACGGGAATTATAAATTACAAAATATAGAAGTAAACATTAATACTTAGATTCGATTGAACCATCTAGTTATGTTTGATATGCTATTAGTGCAATGGATATTGAACGTTAAATACCGATTTCTAAAATGATTAGATGTTTTGGTCCAACTACCTAATCCTATGATTATAAGGTCATTAATGGCAATGGTCATGCGATTATATATTCCAAATAATCATGTATTGGTTCGTATCGTACAATGTTCATTCGATCTTTTGATCTCAATGGTCATGATAATCAAATTGGCGTCAAATGAATTATGCGAGATAAAATATAAAACGTTCAATATCCGATAAATAACAATCAAATCATAACTAAACAGTATTCAAATCTAAGTAATAAATAATACAGATAACATAATCTGAAGAATACGGCTTAGGAAATCATAATAGAATGCTAAATATATATAAAGCAAACCGAATGAAGTCCCGGCCGAACATTCTTCAAGCTCTCGATTCCATAGTTTCCCCTTTTGATTCTACAAGCTTCCTGGCCGAGTTTGGAGGTGTGGAGGTGCAGAGAGACAATTTGGTCTGAAGGTGGTGTGTGTTGTCTCAAAAAGAAGAGCTGAATGGCGTGAATTTATAGTGGTCGCTGGAGTTGGGCGCGGTGCGCCTGAATAGGGGCGCGGTGCGCCTAAAGCAGATCTCAGCACGTGGTCAACTGTCGCACGAGGGAGCACGTGGTTTGCAGCTTTAATGTCGGATCTGAGGCGGGGTGCGCCCAAAAGGTAGGCGGGGTGCGCCCTTGCACATGCTTGGCAGGTCGGTTGAATCATTGGACAAACGCACGCTCGATTATTTTAATCAAAAGTCTGACGAAAAGCGGGATCCGGATCTCTCTTTGGGCGCGGTGCGCCTGGATATGGGCGGGGTGCGCCCATGGTTTCCGGCAGATTTTCGCTTTGCCTCTTTTTAAGCTCAAATGTTTGTGTAATTCGTTCTTTCGCTCCAAACGCGTATTTTTTGCTTCAAAACGAATATTTAAACATATTAGGTATCTTTTAGTTCATAACATATATGAAATTAAACTAAAATCACACTGATATCGTGCGGAAAATATGTATAATTTACGCGATATCAAAATACCCCACACTTGAACTTTGCTTGTCCTCAAGCAAACTACAATTTATAACCAAGCCAAAACGTTTTGATGCCCAAACAACTTTTCATACGCTACCACAGATCTAGCGTTTATTACCGATGTTAAGAATAAAGAATTTAAGAATAAACATAGTAGATTATACCTAGTCCTATGTACATATATTTATCTTTTCAAAATCTTAAATAAACTCTCTTTCTATAAACGACAAGTTTTTCAGATTGATAAAAACTCATTTTTACATAACATCGAATACACCCATTAAAGATTCTTCTACCTCAAGACTTTTTGTTAAATTTCCCATATTTAGAATAAAAATAATATTGTACTAAATTTATCAAGTTAAGTTATTATTTCCATTTTTTCGTACCTTTGAAACTCGTGACTTTCTATGGAACTCTTGATTACAAATTTTCGACTCAAGACTGTACAAAGTCTACTAATTCAAATTCCAAAGGCCACTAAGGAAATTCCATGACTTTCGATGACACCCGTGTAGCGAGCTTTCGACGATATTATCCCAAACCAGTTGGTTTTAGGTAATAAGGAGTAGAAATGCCCGTAGGCCCCATTTTATGTCTACTTGCTCGAATGCCAAAGGCCACTGATTGAATTTTCCTTCCTGAGTCTCAATCTTATGGTATAACATTACTTGACTTCTGCTTTTTAACACATCAGATTTCTTGAGAATTCTTCTCATTTTAAGTTTATTTATCGAGGCTTATTTTCCTCAATTTAGTAACAGCATATAATTCGCACATTTTTGCAAGTAAGGAAATTGACTCAATCTATTTTGGCAAAAACTCAATTTTTAACAATTGATAAATTTTCAATGGGTTTATTTCATTATTTATGCAAAACATTTTGTAACTACCATTCTAAAAACTTGTCATCCATAAAACTAGACTTTAGATAAAACAATGAAAAACAAAAATACATACATAAAATTAAATTTAACCTACAAATTTATTTTCAAAACATTTTTCTTAACAATTACCTTTTTAGCGTTCAAATTTGGAAAAGATGTTTAAGATAACAAAAATTTTAATTGGCTCAGTTAATCATTGCAGTATGACGTCCTAACCCTACACTTATATTATACAATAATTTTATTGTATATATAATTCAAAACAGTAAAGGGAGCAAAATGGAACAGACTCCCCTTGGGTACCGGTCGACGTCATATATGAGGCTCTTTCCACAAAAAGAATTCGTTGAACATGCTGCCAGCATTGAATCTTAGCAAATCTGTATATGCATCACTCGGACAAAAATTATTCACACACAAATAAACACACAAAAATTAAATCACAAAAGTAAAAGTAATAACAACGAAAGAAAAATATCACTCATTTTGTGGTTCCTGAAGTTTCAAATCCGTGGCGACTGGTTTGCGGGTGTGGTGTGGCTGTGCGACTTTTGACCGTCGTCAGTATCGCTGCCCCCACTGTAAAGAAGCGTCCCTCTTCTAAGTAGTGGCTGATTTTTAGCCATGTATCATTATGTACGACCAGTATCTGCTTCGGGTGTTTACGCGTCAAGCACGTTTTCGTGTCGCGTAATTTTTGAAGTTGTCTCTTTCTCAACGCGATCCAGATTGTTGACGCGTCGCGTCCGGATGGCATACACGTCGCATTGCGTGAGCAGAAAAGACTTCAAAGGTTTTGTTACTTCATTTTTCCCAAATATTCACCCCACACTTAAAATATTCTTAAGGTGTGCAAATATCTATTTTATGATTAGTGATATGTCAATCAAAGCAGTAAAAGAATATAACACACAAAAACAAATGAACAATCACACAAATATTAACTAATAATTTAATTTTCTATAAAATAAAAATAAATCCGAATTCCCCGGCAACGGCGCCAAAAACTTGTTGTGCATTCTGACATACATATAAAACATCTAAAAACGGCACCAAGAAACTTGTTGTGTTATTAGCGTTTATAAGATTTTCGAAAATGATTTCACATTAGTTTTACATTTATGAACAGGGAAATACCATGTATGAATAGAACAACACAATTAGGCAAGTGTACCTAGTCGATTGTAGTATAGTAATGGTAAATCCGGGTTGTCGACCCAAGGGAAAACGGCTATCTTTAAGTTAAGAAAATCAATTATCAATTAACAATTATTCAAGCAAATACTCAGGGGCGAGTTTTAATGAAAACTCGTAAAACTTTGATTATAAATAAATGACGAAATAATAAATGATCATAACAAAAATAATAAAGGAAACTTTCGTCTAGGATCTGTTGATTCATATAAACCTATGTTGACTAGTTTTGATTATGTGCAATGAGTTTAAATAAGCTGCATTAAGTTGTAGGATCGTATGGTCAAGTCACCAATTCTATGACTAATAAGTTAAAATAGCACAATGGTCATGTAACTAATTAACTTATAATCATCAAGTATTAATACAATCTAGCATGCAAACATAGCCCATATCCTAATGGTCAAAGTGATATGTTCATACAATCAATGGTCATGAGTTGCAACTAAATGTGATATAAGTCTTATTTCACTAATCAAGTTTATAACTTAGATAACCTTCCTAGTTAAATGGTCAATAACTAGTCCAATGATATATAGTTGTCAATTATACATCATGACGGTTCATGTGATCAATACGTTTAAATGGCCATTTAAACTTAATCATATGAAGATGGCAATCAAGAATACAAACTGTAACCACATTTAATATGTATAGCATGCAAGTTATATATCCTAACCGATATTAAACTCGAATCAAGAATTAGATCAACACATATTATATTAATGAATCAACATTGCCTAGGCAAAAGTTACGGGAATTATAAATTACAAAATATAGAAGTAAACATTAATACTTAGATTCGATTGAACCATCTAGTTATGTTTGATATGCTATTAGTGCAATGGATATTGAACGTTAAATACCGATTTCTAAAATGATTAGATGTTTTGGTCCAACTACCTAATCCTATGATTATAAGGTCATTAATGGCAATGGTCATGCGATTATATATTCCAAATAATCATGTATTGGTTCGTATCGTACAATGTTCATTCGATCTTTTGATCTCAATGGTCATGATAATCAAATTGGCGTCAAATGAATTATGCGAGATAAAATATAAAACGTTCAATATCCGATAAATAACAATCAAATCATAACTAAACAGTATTCAAATCTAAGTAATAAATAATACAGATAACATAATCTGAAGAATACGGCTTAGGAAATCATAATAGAATGCTAAATATATATAAAGCAAACCGAATGAAGTCCCGGCCGAACATTCTTCAAGCTCTCGATTCCATAGTTTCCCCTTTTGATTCTACAAGCTTCCTGGCCGAGTTTGGAGGTGTGGAGGTGCAGAGAGACAATTTGGTCTGAAGGTGGTGTGTGTTGTCTCAAAAAGAAGAGCTGAATGGCGTGAATTTATAGTGGTCGCTGGAGTTGGGCGCGGTGCGCCTGAATAGGGGCGCGGTGCGCCTAAAGCAGATCTCAGCACGTGGTCAACTGTCGCACGAGGGAGCACGTGGTTTGCAGCTTTAATGTCGGATCTGAGGCGGGGTGCGCCCAAAAGGTAGGCGGGGTGCGCCCTTGCACATGCTTGGCAGGTCGGTTGAATCATTGGACAAACGCACGCTCGATTATTTTAATCAAAAGTCTGACGAAAAGCGGGATCCGGATCTCTCTTTGGGCGCGGTGCGCCTGGATATGGGCGGGGTGCGCCCATGGTTTCCGGCAGATTTTCGCTTTGCCTCTTTTTAAGCTCAAATGTTTGTGTAATTCGTTCTTTCGCTCCAAACGCGTATTTTTTACTTCAAAACGAATATTTAAACATATTAGGTATCTTTTAGTTCATAACATATATGAAATTAAACTAAAATCACACTGATATCGTGCGGAAAATATGTATAATTTACGCGATATCAAAGTTCCTGTTGGACCCACCAACATTTCGTTGCCCCCAAGGCGTTCAGGTAGAGTTAGCATGCCGCCCGAATTCTATGGTTTCCATATTACTTCGGACGGAGACACGTTAGTCAGTGATCGTACATTGACTAATTTGGATGAGCCAGCTAGCTACCGTGAAGCAGTGGCAGGCCCCAAGTCTGCAAAATGGAAAGAGGCAATGGACAGCGAGATAAAGTCCATATATGACAATAAAGTTTGGAACTTGGTTGACAATGTACCGGGTCGAAAGACAGTCGGATGCAAGTGGATCTTCAAAAAGAAGACTGACATGGATGGAAAAGTGCATACTTATAAAGCTCGGCTGGTTGCGAAGGGATTCACTCAAACCCCGGTGGTTGACTATGATGAAACCTTCTCACCAGTAGCCAAGATTAAGTCAATCAGGATAATGCTTGCCATAGCTGTGTTTCATGATTATGAAATCTGGAAGATGGATGTCAAAACCGCTTTCCTTAACGGGAAACTGACTGAAGATGTTTACATGAGTCAGCCAGAAGGTTTTGTAGACACTAAGCACCCTGATAAAGTATGTAAGCTTGAAAGATCAATCTACGAGTTGAAGCAAGCATCTCGCATTGGAGCTATGCCTGTCCAAGAGTGACTCGTATAAAGTCAGCAGTGGACGCATTTCCATTAAGGTCTTTTTCTGGCTTCCTTACTATACGTCTGAATGAACAGATCGTACTTGCTAGTCAGTGAAACGAGTAGAGTGTTAACACTCGACTCCTGACTCATGGAATAACCAAGTTTGTACAATTCGCCTATGTACGCTTCAATCTGAAGAACATGCGAATCGATGCTACTTCCTTCTTTTAACTTACACTCTGCAAGTCTTTTGAAGATCCTAGCTCGTTCCTCTTCGACCGGTTTTCAGAACATTTCCTCAACCGATTGCATTAACTCATATGGCCCCAAGGATTCAAAATCCTTGCGGAACTCAGGGTCAATGGTCAATAGCATGAGGTCACTAATATTTTCGGATTCATCAACTAATAAGTCATGCTTATCATAAAGGCTCTTTATGATGACTTGTTTCGGTGGAACCGGGATCGGATACTCGGTGAGATGAAGCTTGCCCGCAATGCCGAGAGCCAGTCTCCAATTGCGAAGCCATTCCTTACAGTTAAGGCCAGTCAGCCTTTCCATATTTAGCAGGTGCTTTCTGATACTTGAAGGGTTTCTATGCAATCAATGAACACAAAATAACCTAAGGTTCACATGCAACCCTAATATTGATCTATGTTTTCTTCTATGAAGATTAGAACTAAGAACCTAAAGGATACAATTCAATTCTAAAGAAGAATCAAGAAAAACCAACCTTAGATCTTATGATCCTTTTAAGCAGCAGCAAAATTATCCTGCCTCAGATGAAAGTCACACCCAGGTGATGGAAGAATCAGTCCAGCAGAGTAAATCCAGAGAGAAGATGGCGTGAAGAATGAGGTGCCAGGGGGTTCCTTTTATAGCCTCCAAGGGTTACACCTGAAACCCTAAGGAGCCTCCAACTGGACAAGGCTTTTGACCACTTGGACCAGGCTTACCAAACCCTAATTAGGGTTTCGCCAAACCCTTGGAGGAGCCTCCAAGTTGGCGCCACTTTTGGTCCCTGGTTTTTCCTGGCCAGTTATTCAACTATTGAATAAATGCCAAACCAGTCCCTGCACCTTTTAATTAATTAATTTAATCTCCAAATTAAATCCAATTAATTCTAGATTAAATCTCAATTAATTAATATAGTTTCTAATTAATATATTAACACTTAAATATATTAATAAACTATATATATATTTTCTATTGATTTATTATACAATTAATAAATCAACTATTCTCTCTACTGAACTATCTTTCCTCCACCCATGAGGGCAACCCAAATGGACTTTGCTTTTAACCATAAGATAAAAGTTCAATTACAAGTCATGGCTTAGACACCTAATCCAACAGTCTCCCACTTGGATAAGTCTATGACTTTAATTGTCTGAACTCTGACCCAGTCAGTTCTGTCCAAAGATAAGTGATCTGATGATCCTCCGTCCAACAAGATATTTTCAGACTCAAGACATGGATAAAATCAATCTGGTCTGATTCACTGTTCCTCGATTTCCGATTTGCATATGACTCTTAGACTACCAATTTAGTCCCGGTTGGCCAACCATTTTAGTCAACTTCAAAATCATCGAGAGGCCTACAGATATCTGTTTCCCGTTAGGGTCAAGGGACGAATAAACTTCGACTCATATACTTATGTCTTTTACCAGACAAATCACTCACAACAATACGTTTTATAACACCGAGTTACCGATGCGTTTTCATATTATCAATGAACAACCGTCTAATAAATCATAACTCATATGTCTTAGCTTAAAGATCAAAAGATATTATCGTCTCAACATTGCTCGTGATGTAATCCATGAAGCAATCCATTGAGCGCGGGTTTATCCAATACTCAAATCTCCATTTCCAAGTACTCACGAATGGTTCAGCAATCCAATTGCAATGTCTAACTCCTTAGACAATCTATTACCAATTCATGACAGTCTTACTTCACACTTACTCCCTTAAAGTGTAATCGACTGTGGATATTTGAATAATCCAATTATTCAGGAAGTAAAACATGCAAAATGAAACACAATGATAAAGCACTGACAAGAGTAGTGAACCATAATAAATCTCTATTATTAAATCACAAGAGTCAAATACAATACATTGTTACAAGTTTCGAACCTATCTAATTACTAAAACTTATATCATCTCTTAATCCAATGCTCCTAGCATGCTGATTATGCTTAATCCTACTCAGAGCCTTTGTCAAGGGATCTGCAGGATTATCTTCCGATGATACCCTCTTTACAAGGAGGTGACCTTCTTCTACCCTATGCCTGATGTAGTGGTACTTTCTGTCGATATGTCTGGACTTTCCATGATCTCGCGGTTCCTTTGTCAAGGCGACCGCACCTTCATTATCGCAGAACAGTTCCAAGGGCTCCTGAATACTCGGGACTACTCCAAGGTCACCGATAAAGTTCTTCAGCCAAGCCGCTTCCTTTGACGCTTCACTTGCTGCTATGTACTCTGATTCGCACGTGGAATCAGCCACTGTTTCTTGCTTGGAACTTTTCCAAGTAACTGCTCCACCGTTCAAAAGGAATACCCAGCCCGACTGAGACCGACCACTGTCTCTATCCGTCTGAAAGCTGGCATCTGTATATCCTTCAACTCTCAAGGTATCACTGCCACCGAGGACTAACACCATGTTCTTTGTCCTTCGCAGATACTTGAGTATATTTTTTACAGCTATCCAATGCGCCCTTCCAGGGTTACCCTGGTACCGACTGACCATGCTTAAAGCAAAAGCCACGTCAGGGCGAGTACACGTCATAGCGTACATGATCGATCCCACAGCCGAAGCGTATGGTACTCGACTCATCTCAGCTATTTCCTCGTCTGTACTCGGACTTTGAGTCTTACTCAGCTTCGCATTATTTTGGATAGGCAGCTCTCCCTTCTTGGAATTTTCCATACTAAATCTCTTTAGTACCTTATCCAAGTATGTACCCTGACTGAGTCCAATCAGTCTCTTCTTCCTATCTCTCAATATTCTAATCCCAAGAATATAGGCAGCCTCTCCTAGGTCCTTCATGGCGAAACATTTCCCAAGCCAAGCCTTAACATCTTGCAGGGTTGGAATATCGTTTCCCATGAGCAGTATGTCATCGACATACAGCACCAGAAAGGTGACTATACTCCCACTAGCCTTGACATATACGCAGGACTCATCCTCGCTCCTAGAGAAGCCAAACTCTTTGACTTTCTCATGGAAACAAAGATTCCAGCTGCGAGAAGCTTGCTTCAATCCGTAGATTGATCTCTCAAGCTTACACACCTTATTAGGATACTTTGCATCGACGAAACCCTCTGGCTGATTCATGTAAACATCCTCAGTCAGCTTCCCATTAAGGAAAGCGGTTTTCACGTCCATCTGCCAAATTTCATAGTCATGAAATGCAGCTATGGCCAGCATAATCCTAATAGACTTTATCTTAGCTACTGGTGAGAAGGTCTCGTCATAGTCAACCCCTGGGGTTTGAGTAAAGCCCTTCGCAACCAGTCTTGCCTTGAAAGTGTGTACCTTTCCGTCCATGTCTGTCTTCTTCTTGAAGATCCATTTGCACCCGACTGTCTTTCGACCCGGTACATTGTCAACCAAGTTCCAAACTTGATTGTCATACATGGACTTGATCTCGCTATCCATGGCCTCTTTCCACTTGGCACACTCAGGGCCCGCCACTGCTTCCTGGTAGTTAGCTGGTTCATCCAAATTTATCAGTGTCCTATCACTGACAAAAGTGTCCCCATCCGAAGTTATATGGAACCCATAAAACTCGGGTGGCATGCTAACCCTACTAGAACGCCTAAGAGGTAAGGATACATCTGTCGGGCCAACAGGAACTTCTTCCTCATGTTGGTTGCTAGTTTCTCCTAAGGTTGCGTCATCTGATGACTCTTGAATTTCTTCCAGATCAATGGTGCTCCCACTGTCCTCTTTGAATACGAGCTCTCTCTCTCGAAAGACTGCTCGTCTAGCTACAAAGACCACGTCCTCGCTCGGTCTGTAGAATAGATATCCAAAGGACTGTTTGGGATAACCAATGAAGAAACACCTTTCACTTCTGTCTGCGAGTTTGTCTTGAGTCTCTCGTCTAACGAAAGCCTCACAACCCCAGACCTTGATATGTGCCAACGAGGGAGTTTTCCCCGTCCACATCTCATGAGGTGTTTTCGCAACCTTCTTAGTTGGGACAAGATTGAGGATATGGGCGGCAGTCTCTAAGGCATACCCCCAGAAGTGAATGGGAAGTGAAGCTCGACTCATCATGGAACGAACCATGTCCAACAGGGTTCGGTTGCGCCTCTCTGCAACACCGTTCAACTGTGGTGTCCTGGGAGGTGTCAACTGCGAAACTATTCCGCATTCCTTTAGATAGTCCAGGAACTCGATACTTAGATACTCTCCGCCTCTGTCGGATCTGAGCATCTTTATCTTCCTGCCTAATTGATTCTCTACTTCGTTCTTAAACTCTTTGAACTTTTCAAAGGTGTCCGACTTGTGCTTGATCAAGTAGATGTAACCGTATCTACTAAAATCGTCGGTAAAAGTCACGTAGAACCGCGTGCCATCCTTTGTGGTTGATCTGAATGGACCACACACATCCGTGTGAATAATGTCCAATAGACCCTCACCTCTTTCAAAAGATCCTTTGAAAGGTGATTTAGTCATCTTGCCCAACAGACAAGATTCGCATACATCGTCCGACTTGAGGTCGAATGATTCCAACACTCCATCCTTTTGGAGTTGGGCGATGCGTTTCTTGCTGATGTGGCCGAGCCGACTATGCCACAGACATGCCTTTTCCACGTCACTAGTAGAATCAATATAATTTACACTTTGTCCTAGATTGTCAACACATTTCACAGTTTCATACACACCATTACAAGGATAAGCAGTAAAATTCAAAATACCATTTTTGAAAACAGAAATAGATCCAATATTATTATCAAAAGAAAAATGAAATCCTTGTCTGAATAATGCGTGAAATGAAATAATATTTCTTGCCATTTCTGGCGAATAGCAACAATCTAATAAATCTAAACAAACTTCACTACTAAGCACTAAACTATAAACTCCAATCTTGGTAACAGGGGACGATCTCCTATTGCCCATGATCAAGTTCAGTCTACCGTGCTCCACCTCCCTGCTTTCCTTTAGGCCCTGCATATCAGAACAAATGTGAAAACCACATCCTGTATCAAGGACCCAAGAATTAGAAGATGGTGAGTTTTTAGAGATAGTGTATATACCTGCTGTCGATGGCTTTACTTTCCCATCCTTGACATCCTGCAAGTATTTGGGGCAGCTTCTCTTCCAATGACCCTTTTCTTTGCAGTAGAAACAGTTTGCTTCATCGGGGTTGGCCACACAAGGAATTTGGGAAGTCTTGGTTCTCGAGCCATTACTGGATGACCCGGCCTGAACCTTTTCCCTCCAATTTTGCTTAGGAGGGCCCTTCCTTTTCTTTCCTTTGCCACTTCCAATGGCTAGAACGGGCTGATTAACCGAGGGTACACTTTTACCCTTCATCCCGTCTTCAGCTACTCGAAGCATGCGATGCAACTCAGTCATATTAGCCTGATTGTTGTTCAAATGATAAGCCAGCCTGAACTGGTCATAAGAACTCGGCAACGAGTTAAGCACTATGTCAACGGCCAACTGTTCCGGTACAGGCATCGCAAGCTTTCTAAGCCGCTCCACGTAACCTTGCATTCTTTGCACATGAGTGCAGATGGATTCTCCATCTTTGGGTTTGCTGTTCGTGAAGTCCTTGACCACTTCGCACCTTTCGATGCGCTCTTGCTTGCGGAACTTTTCCGCTAGCTCCTTGTGCATCTCATAGGGCCAGTAGTCTTCGTATATTCTCTGCAATTCGGGGTTCATTGTGGCGATCATGATGCAGGCCACTTTGGTTGCATCATCAGTATGTTTTTGGTACGAGGCAATTTCCTCGGGAGTAGCAGTTTCGGGGTCGACATCGACAAGCTCGGTCTCGAGAACATACTCTTTGTTCTCATACCTCAGAGCCATCTTGATGTTTCTAATCCAGTCATTATAGTTTGTCCCGTTCAATTGAACCTTGGAACATAGTGAGAGGATTGAGGGAACACTGGAGTTTGATTGGGGAGCGGATTGATCAGCAGAAGACATCTATAAAAGAAGGTAAGTTTAATTAGATACTTGTCGGTCCTTATAATAACCCAATATAAAATAAGGCTAGGATCCAACTATAACAATTTGCAACATAGAAGAGGGATGCCGTAATCTATAAGCAAATTTTATAAAGGTAGGCGAATGACGATTCAGCCGATTCCACCGCGGAAAAATAATCTTATTATAAATGGAATTCCTAGTTTCTTATGAGATTTATTGAACTGTTCAATAGCATGTTTAATCTCGGATATGCCCCACCGTTTGTGACTGGGATGCCGAGGATCACAAACCGGGTGTGAATAACCATGCAAATTAGCTTGGTGCTCTCGGGATCCATTATCATCTCAAATTGATGTGCCGGTAAACCACACACGCTCCATCAACAATGATAACACCCGAGACACCCATTGCCACTCTTTATGAACCCCTATTGGTGTGCCGGTAAACCACACACGCTCCACCAACGTTTCATAAAGTGCAATGTGCAATTTCATGGGGTAGCATCAAATTCACATTTTCCTAAAGTAACTAGATTGGGATTTGTTTTAGGGTTCTAGTACTTTCAATTATAGCATTATACTTTTAAGAGGCTTAGCGGTTCTATCATACCCGTTCAGCTAACGACACTCGACTGACCAGGAGAGCGGTGGGTAAGAGTAGATACCCATTAGACTAACATTTTATAGTCAGTCGCCTTATACCCTCTTTATAGGACAGTTTTGTGAATGAGGCTTACTAGCGGTAGACTAACCAATTTTCTTATACATATTAAATTAACTTTTAATTTTAAATATATATAAGATATATTTTAATCTCATTAAAATATCTTTAGAATTAATTAAATTCTAATTTTCTCAAATTATTCTAATTTTCTTGAAAATTTTAATTAATTCTTAAGGCAGATTTAATTTGCCTTTAATTAATCAATTAATTAAATTAATTAAATCTAGGTTACAGATTACCAATTAATCAAATTAATTAACCTGTAATGGTCCCATGAATTTCGAAAATTACAAGCCAAGGAATTAGGGTTCAAGTTATTTTAGTTGATTTAGATACCAAAAATAACAACACATAATTAAGGCAAGCAAATCAAGCATTCAAGGGGGACCAAGGGAGGGTGGCGGCTAGGGTTAGGAAACCCTAGCCTTGGGATCGATTTTGGCCTCCTCCCAAGGGTTAATTTTCGCCAATAACCCTTAGGCACAAAACAATTCAAGCAGTTCATAATCAAACACAAGAAAACAAGCTAGCTCTGATACCACTGAAGGGTTTCTATGCAATCAATGAACACAAAATAACCTAAGGTTCACATGCAACCCTAATATTGATCTATGTTTTCTTCTATGAAGATTAGAACTAAGAACCTAAAGGATACAATTCAATTCTAAAGAAGAATCAAGAAAAACCAACCTTAGATCTTATGATCCTTTTAAGCAGCAGCAAAATTATCCTGCCTCAGATGAAAGTCACACCCAGGTGATGGAAGAATCAGTCCAGCAGAGTAAATCCAGAGAGAAGATGGCGTGAAGAATGAGGTGCCAGGGGGTTCCTTTTATAGCCTCCAAGGGTTACACCTGAAACCCTAAGGAGCCTCCAACTGGACAAGGCTTTTGACCACTTGGACCAGGCTTACCAAACCCTAATTAGGGTTTCGCCAAACCCTTGGAGGAGCCTCCAAGTTGGCGCCACTTTTGGTCCCTGGTTTTTCCTGGCCAGTTATTCAACTATTGAATAAATGCCAAACCAGTCCCTGCACCTTTTAATTAATTAATTTAATCTCCAAATTAAATCCAATTAATTCTAGATTAAATCTCAATTAATTAATATAGTTTCTAATTAATATATTAACACTTAAATATATTAATAAACTATATATATATTTTCTATTGATTTATTATACAATTAATAAATCAACTATTCTCTCTACTGAACTATCTTTCCTCCACCCATGAGGGCAACCCAAATGGACTTTGCTTTTAACCATAAGATAAAAGTTCAATTACAAGTCATGGCTTAGACACCTAATCCAACAATACTCTCAGAAATGGGTGAAGGAGGAGAGGGAGGAGAATAGACACCTGATTCAGACATCTACAATAAACAGAATTTTATTAGTTTAATTAATCCTTTTAAATAATTACCCAATATATTATTTATTAAGGCTAGGACCAAAAATACCCCAACTATGGTGTGATTAGGGATGCCGTAATCACAACATAATGGTCATTAAGGTAGATAATACACTTATCAATTTCATCTTATGAAATTCCTAGATCTGTTGAGACACATTGAACTGTTCAATGGCATGTTTAGTCTCGGATGTGCCCCACTGTTTGTGACTAGGATGCAGAGTATTACAAACCGGGTGTGAATAACCATGCAAATTCGCTTGGTACTCTCGAAGTCAATTGTCATCTCTAATTAACGTGCCGGTTAACCACACACGCTCCGTTAATAATGACAAAATCGAGAAACCCATTGCAACTCTTTGCGGACCCCTGTTGGCGTGCCGGTAAACCACACACGCTCCACCAACGTTCCACAAAGTGTAATGTGCAATTCCATGGATTAGCACCAATTCATATTTTTAACCTAAAGTAACTAGATTGGGTTTTGTTTAAGGTTCTAGTACTTTCAATTATAGCATTATACTTTTAAGAGGCTTAGCGGTTCTATCAAATCCGTTCGGCTAACGACACTCGACTGACCAGGAGAGCGGTGGGTAAGAGTAGATACCCATTAGACTAGCATTTTATAGTCAGTCGCCTTATACCCTCTTTATAGGACAGTTTTGTGAATAAGGCCTACTTGCGGTAAGACTAACCAATTTTCTTATATATAAATAATTAACTTTTAATCATAAATATATAAGATATATTTTAATCTCATTAAAATATTTTAGATTTAATTTTCTAAGAATTTTCGTGAATTTATATATATTTTTCGAAAATTTCAATTAAATCTTTAAGCTAATTTAATTTATCTTTTAATTAACAATTAATTAAATTAATTAAATCTAATAAGGGAATCTCAAAAATTAATCAAATTAATTTCCTAACCCTTATCCCTAGATCACGAAATCAGCATGCAAAGATAAGGGGATCCAGTTATTTAATTATCCAATAATTACCATAAATAACACCCTACTTATTAAAAGGCAAGCAAATCAAGGGGATCCAAGGGGGTGGCAGCTAGGGTTAGGAAACCCTAGCCATGATTTCGACCAAGGCCTCTTCCAAGAGGTGTTTTTCGCAAAAACACTCAAGGAAAAAACAGTTTAAGCAATTTATATCAACACAAGAAAACAAGCCTAAGCTCTGATACCACTGAAGGGTTTTCTAGCAAACAATGAACACAAAAATTCCTATGGTTCACATGCAACCCTAGAAAGATCTATGTTTTCTTCTATGAAGATAATAAACTAATATCTAAAGGCCAACAATTATGTCTAAAGATCAAATGAAGAATAACCAACCTTTTGATCTTGTTCTTGAAGCTAGCAGCACAAGTGTCCTGCCTCTAGGGATGGCAATGGGACGGGTATGGGAGGAGAATCGGCGATCCCAGTCCCATACCCTATTATAAAACCGTATCACAAACCCGGTTCCGTCCCGTCGGGTACCCGGTTAGTAAATAACCATCGGGTTTGTGGTTATTCCCATGGGTATCGGGTATCCCAATATATGATAATAATAGGTTGGAATTTACCTATTGTAATTTTCATTATAAAATTCGATCAGAATCTCATCCAAATAATTGCTTGAATTTTTTAATGATTCTAATTTCAAATAACATCAAAAAGTTTAATATCCATCAAATGTGAATTTTAAAATCAACATCAATAAAGTCTTAAAAATTCAAATTTCATGATAACTTAATCGAAATCATAACGCTAACCGAAAAAAAATCATAAATCTCCCGTCATCTCTTCCATTGACCTCATATCATCACCATTCCATCATGATCAACGTTGCGTACTTGCCAAGCAAATATCCTACAACTATATAAAAACAAATAGACAATGGAATTATAGGACTTGGAAGAACTCAATCAATGGAAGTATAGGACTTGGAAGAACTCTACGTCTCTATGAGGCACACAAGAATTAGGAAACTATATATCAAATATAATATACTATATAAAATTTAAGGTAAGTAATAATTAGAGAATGGTGAAAATGGTAAGAACTAATCATCTAATAATAAACCTTATATAATATCAAAACATGGATTTGAAATCTCATTTATAAATATAAAATATAAAATTATAAATATATAAAATATATGGTTCGGGATCGGGTATATGGGATCGGGTAATTGGGCGGGTATCACCTCAATACCAAAACCATCCCATACCAGCGAAATGTTTCTACAAAAATCCAATACCCGGTCCCATAACCATTTACCCGGTTCAAAACCTGTCCCAAAAGTTTCGAGTTCGGGCTTTCCCATCGGATTCGGGTATTTTTGCCATCCCTACCTGCCTCAAATGCAAGTCACACCCAAAGTAATGGAGAAGACAGTCCAGCAGAGTTTATCTGGTTCAAAAGTGGCACAGGTTTTAGGGTGGCCAGTAGCCTCCTTTTATAGCCTCCAAGGGTTACAGTTAAAACCCTAAGGAGCCTCCAAATGGGCAAGCCTATTAACCATTTGGACAAGGCTTTCCTTAACCCTAATTAGGGTTTCGAGATCCTTGTGGTGGCACCACAAATCTCGCCACCTTTAACCCTTAGACTGGCCAGTCAATATTCAACTATTGAATAATTACAAAACCAGTCCCTGCACTTTTAATTAATTAAATTAATCTCCAAATTAAATCCAATTAATTCTAGATTAATTTCTAATTAATTATTATAGTTTCTAATTAATATATTAACACTTAAATATATTAATAAACCATTTAATTAATTCTATTGATTTATTAAACAATTAATAAATCAACATTTTACTCTACTGAACTCTATCCTAACCTCCAGCTATGAGGGCAACCCAAATGGACTTTGCTTCAATTAACAAGATAAATATAAATATAAAGTCATGGCTTAGACACCTAATCCAACAGTCTCCCACTTGGATAAGTCTATGACTTTAATTTATCTTCTGATTAATAAACAACCTGCAGCTTCCAAGAAACTGCTGCTGAACTCTGACCCAGACAGTTCTGTCCATAGATAAGTGATCATATGATCCTTCGTCCAACAAGATATTTTCAGACACAAGACATGGATTGAGATCAATCTCTGTCCGATACTCTGTTTCCTGATTTCCGATTCTGCTTATGACTTTAAGACTTCTAATTGAACACATCAATTTAGTCCAGGCTCGCCAGCACTTTAGTCAACTTCAAAATCATCGAGAGGCCTACAGGTATCTGTTTCCCACCAGGGTCAAGGAACGAATAAGCTTTGACTCATATGGTTGTGTCTTTTACTTATCAAATCGTACACAACAATGCGCTTTTGTAACATCGAGTTACCGATGCGTTTTTCGCATTATCAATGCACAACGACTCGTAAATTTCAACTCATATGTCTCCGCTTCAAGATCATACGATATTATCGTCTCAACATTGCTCGTGATGTAATCCATGAAGCAATCTATTGAGCGCGGGTTTATCCAATACTCAAATCTCTATTTCTAAGTACTCATGAACGTTGTAGCAGTCTTACTGCAATGTCTAACTCCTTAGACTATCTACAAACAAATTCACTACAGTCTTCGTTCATACTTACTTCCGAAAAGTATGAGCGACTGTGGACCTTTTGAATAATCAAATTATTCGGGAAGTGAAACATGCAAAATTGAAACATAAAATCTGACCGGTGGCTACTCTTTCCTAATTACCAAGTCTCCACGAGGTAATCACCAAGTCGGATTTTACATAAAACTATTATCGGTTTCTAGATTCCTTTTAAACTATTTAATTCGTGTTATGTATCTATGTCTACTTGACCTTTCACTCTTTCTATGTATTCAAATTTTATACATTTATACACTTATCCGATCGGATATCCTTCCGATGATATTTCAATTTTGGTCATACCGTCATTCTAACTAACAACTCCATTCTATGTACTGTGACTTTCCATGGTTCTCGGGATCTTTAGTCCACATGACTGCACCCTAAGACTATTTCGAGGTGTTACGATGTGCCGGTGAGCCACACGCGCTCCATCGGAATGCCAACGAAATTCTTTAACCATTAAGTCCTTATTTGAAAAACTCTTTTCAAATTTGTTATCAACATTCACCCCTAATCATTTTCCAATGATTTCTCATGTATGTACAAAATCCATTAAGTATTCCCAGCCAGGTCATATCCTGAATCTGACTCAGTATGCTCTAAGCATTAAGTCATCAAGACATGTTCATGAAACTTCTAATCGATCCAAGAAACTTGTTGGATTCGATCTAGTCCTATTCCAAACCCTTTTGGAATCTTAGGATTACTTATAATCCTTGTGTCATGACTTTTAATAACTATAACCTTTCGGAGACTTTTTCCATGCATCTTGAATCTTATCAAGATCATGTTTACTATGGCCAGTTCTATACTGATGACAACATCTATCTGATAGATGTCTATGGATTATGTGAGTATGCTGCACCTTCTTTATATTTCTCATGCCAAATCATCACACTTTGCAATGATAGAAAACTATTTTCTAGGCAATGCATCTTGAGTCTCATCAAGATCATTTTGGCAGAGTTTCGATCTATCTCATAGACGTTTATAACCACCCGAGCATGTCGTATCTTTATTAAGTCTTTCATAGCGATCCTTCTCTTAACACCAAGTCATTACACTTTGTAATGAAAAGAGACGTTTCCTAGAAACATTATGTAACACGCATATGGAGATAGATAACAGCAACACTCCCACTGGCTTTGACATGGTTATGGACTATTCACAAAATCCAGAGCTTTTGGTATATTTTGAGAATCCAAACCTTTCTGACATCTTAATGGAAATCTTTCAGCCCTTTCTCAAAATCCAATCCTTTGGCATATTTTGAGAATCTGAATATCCTTTCTTGCGAGATGCCCGGGGGGAAATCCCGGGCCCATGTACCTTTATACTGGCATATTCTTTGTGAGTCTTGATTAGTGTGTCGGTGATCCAGGTGTAACCGTAGGAGGCTATAAAAGGAACCCCCTGGCACCTCATATTCACGCCATCTCTCTCTCTGTGTTACTCTACTGGACTGATTCTTCCATCCCTTGGGTGTGACTTGCATTTGAGGCAGGATACTTTTGCTGTTGCTTGAAAGGATCATAAGATCAAAGGTTGGTTTTCTTAATTCATCTTTAGAATTGAATTGTTTCCTTTAGGTTCTTAGTTCTAATCTTCATAGAAGAAAACATAGATCAATATTAGGGTTGCATGTGAACCTCAGGTATTTTTGTGTTCATTGATTGCATAGAAACCCTTTAACATGCCACAACATCAGGCTCTACTATGGCCTCCTCAAGAGTCATTTGAAAAGCTCTGCTATATACTGTGCCACCTCTGCCACTAGTCTCATCCTTTCTTCCTTGACCTCTGGCTTAGCCTTAATCCTCGGTACCTCTGACTTGGCCTTTGGACAACTGGCCTAAATATGATCTTTGCTCCCAGAACTATAGCATGCTCGTGTCCTATCAAGACAGTTATGGACCAGGTGCCCAGGCTTCCCGCATTTACGACATGAAAAATTAGCAGATAAGCAACTTCATGGGTGTTTATTTTAACATCTATTGCCCCACTTGTCTTCATTTCTTTTATTATCAAACTTTGATACAGACTCAGAGGATTTCTTTTTACGGCTTTGATCACGATGATTATCCTCCCATTTCCTCTTCGAAACACTAGAACTTCTTTCAGAGACTTTCTCGGATTCTTGGCGTTTCAACTCAGCTTCTCGGTCTATTGCAACTTCTACCACTTTCCTGAACACCGTATGCTCCTTGGCTCGTACAAACTCTCGAATTTGGGCTTTTAGACCCTAAGCATATCGATCGATCTTCCTCTCTTGTGTCGCCACATGGTGGCCCACGAAGCATGCCTTTTCGATGAAGTCAGAAGTGTATTGTTAGACTGACTTATCCCCTGCACCAACTGAATAAAATCTTCCTATAATTGTCTAACCATAGCCCGAGAACAATATTCTTCTTTGAACTTGATCTTAAATTGTTCCCATATTAGCACGCGGGTCAATTCTATCCCAAGGGAATTACTCGTCACCTCCCACCAATGTTGAGCTTTATTACGTAACAAATGAGTAGCAAACTCCACCTGATCAATCTCCGCGCACTTACTAATTCTAAAAAATTTCTCTGTATGATTTAACCAAGTGATTGCTTCCACTAGGTTGTCATTCCTAAAGAAGTCACTTGGTTTGTAGTCCGTAAAAGCTTTATAAGTACACATGGTAAATCCTCCATGTCCCTCATTCCTCAGGCCTCCCCCTTCCCTGAGATCTCTACCATTATCCCCTTGGCCATCCTCACGGTTAATCAAATTCTTGTAGTTTCTCTCCTTCAAAGTGGCCTCTAACTATGTCCCAACCCCACCAAGTAATATCGCTTGGACAACCTACGTTATTTCCCTTGCAATTTCATCACGCCAGTTTGGCGGCGGCTCAGGAACCTCTTCAGTTCGAGGCTCTCGAACTGAGCCCTGAGAGCCTTCCCTTCCCCCTCGTGAGGACCACCCTTCATGTTCTGTCTCTTCCCCTGGAACTTCTAGTATTCACCATCTTTAAAATTTTAAAAAAGAAGATATCAGTCTCAATAATCAATAAGAATACAATCATCGCATAACACGATCATGAATATTCCCTTCTGCTGACATGGTCTAAGTCTAGGAATTTATCCTAAGACACCTAGTTCACTTAAATCATGGCTCTGATACCAACTTGTAACGACCGGTTCACATATACAATACACCTAAACTTTTCATTTATGAAATGCACATACATAACACAATTAACAAAAGATTATCACAAGTATTGGTGTACATTATATCAACCATGACAAGTGTATCATATGGATGTACAAAATACAAAAGTCTCATCCAAGCCGGGCAGCAGCTACAAATCTTCCTACTTAGGCCACCTATGCATCCACCTTCTTCTTGCCCCTATCGGTTTTACTAGTTCCTGCCAAGTTAAACATAGATACAAAGGTAAGCTTTAAAGCTTAGTGAGCAACCCTGCAAAACATAACATAAGCAATTACAACAACATAATATACTTCCCATAAGACAAGTAATTACCCATCATGTAAACATTTCTAAACTATACACTATTATCCGCCAATGCCTCTTGGTCAAGTGGTATAGGCGTTGCCCTCCCTCTTTGAGGTTAAGGGTTCAAGTCTCGCAAGAGACATAGGTGGATCCAATAGTAGTTTAGGAGTGGGAGCAGGATAGATTTGTCGTTCAAAAAATATATATATTATTATCAAGCCACATAGGCGATTTAGAGCTTCATAAGTCATGTCAAACCACTTAGGCATAGTAAGTCACCAAAGTAATATACCAAGCCACTAAGGCAATTTATCTAGCCACTAAGGCAATAAGATCCATCTAACTGAATTAAGCCACATAGACACATGCATATTCTCACAACATCTTCAAACAATCTATATGAACCAATGGAAGTAGGATTACTCACATATAATAGTCGAAATAGAAGAAATGATGAATATGTGAAGTTCCAAAATGTTCGTTACTCCTCTTTTCCCACACCTACAATCGGATTTCATCATTATAGATAATTTCCGGTGATTCTACAATGTAATACATTGTTAGGAATGTCTTTTCACAATTTATCGACCATTAACAGCCCTTTAATAGGCCTTTTTTACCACTGTTCATTGCGCTAACGGCGCTATCTTTACCCCCTTAGCATAGCTATCTAAAGAATTTCAACCTGAAACCGCAACTCGTCGCGAGATAGCGATGCTATATCAGGACCTTAGCAATGCTAAGGTCACGACTTGGCTAACCCTCGTCTGACCATTTTCAGACCCTAGCCCATGATATAGTCACTTCTTCAGTTGGGTTTCACTCAAGACAAGTTCTAATACTATCAATATTCATTGAATTTGATTATTACTCATAATTCCCCCATCTAGGGTTCTAAACTCATGAAATTGAACAAAATAGGAAACTTTACCTTAACTTTGATGTTCACAATTGATCAAAGACCACATGCATGTCTCTTACACCTTCTCTTCAGGTTTAATCAGCCTTAGCACAAAGTTTCCCCTCGCAAATCGCGTGGACCGGAGGTCCTTTGGGTGTGTTTTTCTAAAAATGGCAAGACTTACCTCACTAAGTCACTTAATTTGTCGACCACCATAGCGGCGCTATATCTATGGTTAGCCTCGCTATAGTAAAAAAATATTACTACACCTTAGCTATAGTAAAAAACATTGCAAACAATTAGTATACACGTTTTTAACATTACTACACCTTAGCTATAGTAAAAAACATATAAACACCAAAAGCTAAGGAAATTTCTTACCAATTCGGTTTACTGTATCACAATACCACACATTTTAGATTCTCTTTAAAAAGATGGGGCAAATAAGTCAAGGTAGAACTAATTGTTTGGTTATCAGGTCCGAAATGACACATTTCGGTGTAGTGGTCATTTTTTGTGAATCACAAAATTTTAGGGTTTCTTTATATAATCCTACGAAAGCATATGCTCAATCTGCAAATCACCCTATATTTAAACGGGTTGGCAGGTTGAAATCGAGTCGACAATTTCAATCCTAACCCAAACCAACTTATTAATGGGTTGCACAAGTTGTCTCCTTCAATGAAACGTGTTGAAAATCTAAATCCAACACACTAATTTTGGGTTTGGTTAGCATGTTGGAAGCTGGTAAGACCTAAATAACATGGCATATCTATCTAGCCATGTATTTTGTATAAGTTCTTTAGTAAGCTTAGTTAACATCTATTATGCATTATGATATGTATTGTATTGGTTTGCGAAAGAATCCGAAAGAAAACTTAAGTATTGATTTTCATCAAACAAAAAACGAGTTCATGATGTCCTACAAAACTAGGTGCATGTTGAAACTTGCTTTTGCATTAGAGGCTTTATAAATTCATGTGATATGATTTCTTAAGCATGTTTATGTGTGATATATAGTGCTAACTAATGTACCTAATATTGTGAAAGTTTTATAAGCCATGTATATTAATACAAATTTGCATCTGAAATACAAACAATGTAGATCGCTCATATGGTGTTATGTCAAAGTTATTTACTTTGTAGTTTCGGTGACATACGTCATGTAAGTCGCATTAATACCTTATTCTTCCCTTGTTGTGGCTTGTGGCTTACCTTTGCTGGTAGGGTCTTTCCATTAAGAGTCGTCAACATTGTCTTCGAAGATGAGACTTTTAAGTGGATTATTTTGGCCAATGGGGCACTATATAATTTCATTTACTAGAAAAACGACAATATTATCTTCAAACATGATTGAGACAGATTTAGTGTTGTTAAAAAACCGATGAACTCATCAAGTTTAAAGTTACGCTTGTACGATGTGCATTTCGATAACTATGAATATTGGCTAAGTTTTATGTGTCAATGGTGTGGCCAAATCTACAAAAATCCTTTCTTGAAGGTTCTAGAACCTTGTGGGTAATAGCAACTTTTGACTATTATAAGTTAATTCTACAAGTATGTTTATTTTGATAACACCCAAAATAATCTAAATTTGTGTGAGAATTTGGATTATCAAGGCTCGAGATATATATATATATATATATATATATATATATATATATATATATATATATATATATATATATATATATATATATATATATATATATATATATATATATATATATATATATATATATATATTCAAGTTGGTTAAATTGGTGTAATTTTCCTTTTATTTCTTCTACTTTGTAATTTGCTAACAAGAAGACTAACAAAATTTAGTTATATATTATTGATTGATATCAAGTCTTGTGTGACAACCTTATACCAAATTTCTCTACTTCCGATTTTGTATGAAATAGGGTGTTGCATACATTGATTTTCTTTTTCATAAGATCCTTTCAGCAACCATGTAGTGGATAACAACTCGAAAGACAATTTTGTTTGGTTAGATATGGAAGGCATACCAACATTAACGTTACAATTAGGCTATCAGGCGTGGAAGCAACGCCGCCAACATGGAACTGACCTGACACGCCTCCACGACATGGAACACCGTCCCCCTTGAGTGTGGACCACACCAACATCCCTCGTTGTGGGTTGAGCAACACCAACAATGTCTTTCTCTCTCTTCTCCTCTTTATCTGTCTCCTTCTGCTTCTTCCTTTATGTTTCTCCTGGTTGTGGCTGCATGGAGACCACACCAACAATGGTGTGTTGTGGTTTTGATGGTGATGTGGAAGAAAACCCATGCCAAAGATGTGGGAAGTATACTAAGTAGCCTTAGATGCTTACTTTTTTGCAGTGTTCTAAAAGGCGCGCAATTGCTTCGCCAAGGCACGCAAAGGCTCTGAGGCGCGTGTTCAACGCCACGCCATGAAAATCGCCGCCTTAAGTCATATATATGTATATATGTAATTATACATATATATTTATATGCAAAATTAAAAATTATAGACAAAATTTCCGCCTTAAGTCACGCCTTAAAACGTCACAGCCTCGCCATGGCTCGCAAAGGCTTGAGGCTTGATCCTTCCGCCACGTCACGCCTCACGTCTTTTAGAACCTTGCTTTTTTGTAATGATAAAACGCTACGGAATGGACAATCCCTATAGGAATTTGAATTTTCATTCCTAGACATGTTTGTTCTTTTCTTCATCGTAGAATGCAATGAAAATTTGTAATATGATTGATTTTTAACCTTTTAATAACACGTTTTTTTTTTTCAAATTTCATAAGTAGAATTTAAATCATAATTTTATTTTCTAAAAGTAACTAGCAAATTCTTTTATTATTAGATTATTTGAGTTCTAACGTATATATTTCAATCTTTTGTTTTATAAATAATATATTTTGTAATTGTAACAAAATAATATATATAACCATGATAAACATATACCTTGTATTTATTTACCTATGATATATATAACTCTTATGGTTTTTCATTCTATTCCTACACACAACCAAATATGATCATACAATATAATTACTTATTTCATTATATTTCACCTTTCTATCCATTTGTCATTATATTCCATACAACCAAACAAACCCTAATAAAATCCAAACAAACCCTAATAAAATAAAAATATTCACATGGCATTTGGAGATTTTTGCACCTCCAAAAGTAGAGATTTTCATGTGGACTTTAAAGAGGCAAAGTGTACCAATCAAAAACTTTCTCCAAAAAAAGGGACCCCTTTGAGTAAACAATCGTTGTTATTGGTGTGATAAACATGAACTTTCAAAACTTTATGTACAATTATAAACCCGGCCCAAGTCAGCTATGTCATATCTTCTTGGCCTACAATCACATCTTGCTCCCTTCTAATCTATCCATCAATTGTACTAGAAACATAATAACCCTTAAAGAAAAATTCTCTTTTATTATCAAACTAAAGAATTTCAAATCAAATCGTGCTTAATTTATCTTATTTATACAGTAGGATGTAATGTTTCACCTATAATGTCACAACTTTTTTTCATGAATGTTGTCACATCATAGGAAGAAGATTCTAGATCTTGATTATGTAACCAATTATATGCCACGTAGGCCACACAACAAAGACATTTACATCAACTAGATCCCCGTATTCTAGGACAGAACGGATAACTAAAAACCTACACATAAAACCAATAATTCAGATAAAACAAATCCATATATGTGTAAACCAATTAAACTTGTAACTTATATCATTTTAAGACTCTCGATTAGAAACAAACATCCTAATTTATTTATACCCCATTTACATTTGATAAAAGATTAATTTCAAGAACCAATCAAAGTGAAGATTCCAAAGTCATGTCACTCTTCACTATTTATCATTTATGCAATGTGATTAAATATCGTCGGCTAGAAAGAGGCAAGTTAAACCAAATAGATACCAAACACTGTATTCTTGTTCTTGTTTCTTTGTAAAATGTACTTAAAAAACATGTAATAGTGAAAATGTATGGCCCGTATCTGTCCACACAATAGTTCTATTCATGTGTAGTCATCAGAAGCCAACAAATAATTTAGGAGCATTATTGAATTATCATCCATGTTTAGGAGGACCCCTCTAAAATACTCCATTAAAATTAGATTCCTACAGCCAGGTGCCTAACCAGGAATGCTGGGGCATTATGAGTTGTGACACTTTACTTGACACAATTTGTTCTGTTCAATTTCAAATCGAATGCAATTATACAAATCAATTTTAGTTTTGAAAACAGGTGATAAGAGGAAGGAGAAATTTAATCAGAATCTAGTCTGTGAAACGAAGTTTTGATCATAAAATATGTTTCTCACCAGTTTAAATGCGTGGATTTGAATAAATGACAGATTTTCTGCATCGTTACCTTGACGTAGGTGAACCGGATTGGTACCCATGGTTATTCGAAACTATGAAACGGGCAGATTGTTGCTGTTTTTTCGACCTTCTGAATTTTTATCTGCAGATTATTGTTGATTTCACGGCTAAATTAGTAGATAGATGATGCAAACAAGCTATAAATGGAATTAGTTTGGTAATGGTGCATCAAACGGATGATTTGTGTAGCGAATTAACCATATTAAGAAAACATAACAAACAGGATTGTGTTAGGGTTTGATAATCTGGTTATTGAACTATACTCATGCTTAAATCGATGAAAAAAATTTGATCGAGAATGAGGTGCAGAAGGTGCTTACACATACCAGAGAGACATACCGTGTAATGAAGTCGATACACGAGACGGATTTAAGGGCGTATTACTATTTATTAAACAAATTGGGGATTAGGGTTTTGAAATATTAAGATTTCTTTTTTAAGAAATTATCATTTCTTCCATAAGAAAAGTAGGATGATGTATTACATTTTTCATTTGCTTTATCAATTTTGGATACAAGTCTTTGGAAAAAAGAAAATTTTACATTTTTCACTCCTATAAACTATCTATTTAAATTTTTACCACAAAATGAATTTTATAATAAGTCGACAATAAATTAACCCTTTTGCCGTCATTTTATTTTTTGTTATAATTTTTTATTTTATTATCATTATTTGTTAATATCTTTCTTCCCAATTTTTGTCTAGCCCAATAGATGGGCAAGTTGGACATGGGCTAGGCCTCCAAATTATAGGTCCACATTGACCGGATCTAAAACGAAAACACATGCGGTATGGCTTTTTCAAAATGGATGATCCAATTTTGGACGAATTTCAATCCGGCGGTTTTGGTATATAATCTCTTATTGACCGGATTGAAAATTTCGGTTTGGAAATACATTGGTGCTTAAGATGCTTCACCCCTATTATTGCATTGCTCTCAATAGCTACTTGAAAATTTGTGTAAAAATCTTCATTTTGAATCATATTTGATATGACATTAGCATGGCTTGTATTAGTTAATAGTAACTCATTTCTCATTTCCTCTTCTAGCACAATAGATTCTTGATTTCTGCTACAAAAATAACAAACTAAGTTATCACATCTATACTTATCAATAAAACAATCCTTTTAATGCCACATGGCATCTTTTTACACCCTTCACATGCCACATGTCATACTCTAAAAGCTGTTCCAATTAACATTCCCGCCTAAAACAATTTTTTTTACGGAGATTGACATATCCGGTTAAATGTAGGGTAATTTGAAATTCAAATCCCTAAAATCTTGGAAGCAAGTTCTGTAAGTTTCCTTTAATTGTGGAGAGGATGAACACTATTTCAAATTATGAATACCAAATTCACGCTTCATCTTCATGGTAACAATCCTTCAATTACGTATCTTTTACTAAAATTTCGCCTAATTGATTATGAAAATTGTCAATCTGTTTTATTTTGGAATTATCTCTCCTTGGTAGTAGGAATTGTCAACCATAAATTACAGCTTCCATCCACAATCTCCATCTCTAACTCATGTCCGCTATCCACTTCCAGAACCCTCGAAAGCATAAAGCTTCAATCAATACCGACCACCATGTTCGTCTTCTCAATATTGCTTCCCCACCAGTCACGTAAGTTCCGAGGCTTCTAACTATGCTTCTCTTTCTACTACAATCATATGATCCTAAGAGGTATTTCATTCAATTAGTTTTTTGTTATTTCAAAATTTTTATCCAATAAAGAGTTTAATTTCCACGGGAATGATCAAACCTTAAAATGAAAACCCGACTCTTCGTCTGTTTTGTATTGTTCTGCCACCAATTACCCAATGTCACATGGTTCTGAACTTGCTTCCCTCTCCACTTTAAACCAAATATCCTAAGAGGTATTGTATTCAATTAGTTTCGGTAAATAAATTGATCACCACCACCGAACAGGCATGACCGCCACTACAGGAAACCTTGATAGCTATAATATTGTGACTTTGATGTATGCTAAGAGATTAAAAAGGAGGTGATTGCGTCTTTCCCTTGGTATCCCTGTCTCTCTTCATAATTAATCAACATCAGGTTAGGGCTTCTGCTCCTTCTCTGTTGTTCATTTTCTTCATAAGAAACTTTTTATCAACCTTCTATCATCCATGTGCAGACTGCAGTCATCTATCTGTTGCTCTTACTTGTGTTTTTCTCAATGTGTATGTAGTGCTCACAAACGATAACAAGAAACGAAAATGGTTAAGTGTTACGCTTTTCAACTGTTGAAGGAGATTCCAGCAACACGAATGCGCTCAGATGATTGTGTGAGTTTAAGGGTTTATTTGAAAAAAACACTTCTATCATTTCATTATACCTAAAAAGTATTGATTTCTTAATGTTTGATTTCATTTTCTTGATCTACATTATATGGTTCTCCCTATGGGTTTTACCGTCTTTTTGTTGATTTCGCTAATAGGAGGCGGGACACTAAGGTTAATATTTTTTGAGTATGTTTGTACGGTTAATTTAGCTAATTGGAGTCTTTGTTTTCCTTTATTTTTCTAACTTTGGAGGTTTTTGTTTTTTTAGTTCCAGTAATTGAAAGACCAACAAATGGGGAAGTAACAATAGTATTTGCAATTGATACAGTAGAACAGTTCATGATGCTTGGACTACCCAATAACTATTTCAACTACAACCATAACCCTGACCACTTGGGTAGGTAACCATTTGTTAGTTTAATCCATTTATTATGATTCAATTTGATTGAAATCATATTTTGATCCTGCTCTGTGGCGAACAAGGCTACAATAAAAATGTCTATAATGTTCAATTTTCATAGTTTTTTATTGGTGAAAAAGCTTAAAATTGTTGATGTTGTAATAGATGTTTATGTTGATCGTTATAATTGGCAAGAAAGGCTAAGAATGTTGACTTTCATGTTAGGTATCTCGAAAATTGCTTGTGCTTGATAAAGTCATTGGTTATTGCATACAGTTATTTCATCTATGAAGGGATATTGAGAGTATAATGCCATTTCTTGCATCTAACCCTTTTTTATGCTTTAGTATTAGATACTAATGTTTTTAATCCCCATGCCTGCAAGATTGTAGAGGGGATATGTGAGTAGAATCAAAATTCCTACTCAAAGTCATGTGCATGTTCCATTTTCAGCTTGTAAGGTTGACCGAAAGATGATGTGGTGTCCATTTCAAAAAGAATTTGATTTTTCCTAAAATTGTTAATTTTACGATCGAATTTTATTGTTTTTGTGTGTGTTTTACTAACGTTTTCTGCCATCATATAAAGATCATCGATTTGGCAATAAAGTCGTTAATGCAACATAGCAGTTACCGGTGGAAATTCTGTTATGTATAGCTTCAGGACGACAACCATTCTTTGGCCTTGAAGGTCGAATGGTTGATGTATCTTCTGTTATTGGGGCTGGAACTGGACCTTTCAATTTTGGATTTGTTTGTTGTCCAAAGCCTTTCATAGTTGGTGCTATTGTTGTAGTGTTATTTCCAAGTTGGTCCTAGCAAATATTAGTGAAACAATCGTGAGCCTATTTAAAAGTTATAGTCTTGGATGATGGTGTCATGGTGGGTGTTTGGTGATTAGAAAAAAAATTCTTTTCGTCCTAAATTTTGCCATGTATCACAGATTTTCTAGGTAGAAAATTAAATTAGTTCTATGGCTTGGCACGTTTTTCTTTGAAATCTCTCATTTTTGTGTGTATTTTTTTGTTTGTGATAAATTTAATAATTAGAAGACTAAAAAGAATAGAAGATAATACAATAAGAACAAATAATAAAACAATACAATAAAAGTAAATAGAACGTCGTACCAAAAAATTTAAAATTATATTCTTATTTGATACGTTTCAAATAAAAAGTTGTTACTTTTCATCGATTAAATATAACAATATGTAATTATAATATTTGTATAACCACTTATTATGTATTTGAACTAATTTAAGTGAAAATGGGCCAATTACAATTTATATTCTATTGCTAAAGGATTAAATCGGCAAAATAGAAAAAGCCTAAGGAACTGATTTAGAATTTTTTTAAAGCATACCTATAATTTGTACGATCACTTAAATTTGTTTTAATTCAACAAATGTAAAATTCAATCACCAATTAGTTTTTATTGAATTTTACATCAGATTATTATTTTACCACATCATAATTTCAAACTATGCACAATAAGTTATGATGCTATTGGTTAACTTAACCGTCAGCAAAATAAGTTTTGGAAATTGCAATTTATGACTATCTTTCGGTTAGTTTAAACAATATTTTTATTTTTGAAGTATCTATTAATTCCTCATTTATATATATTATTTTATAGTAAATAACTCAATATATATTATTTTTATAATTTTAAATTACCAACCGTGTATTACACGGGTTTTTAATCTAGTTCAAAATAAATAGAAACTTGAAAATCATGTAAATCACAAATGTTTATACCTAGACGCCATCTCTGTGTGTCGAATTTGAACATTGTCTTCAATCTCTAAATATAGATCAAGGTTACTTACTTCTTGATGGAGACGAAGCACATCAAACATGATGCCAACATCATCATTATCTTTGATGAGAAGAGGAACGTATTTTATAACATTCTCAATACCAACTGATGGATATATGCAGGTTAAGTTTATGTGGTGTTGTTTATTAAAAGATGTAGCACGATATATACGGTCAACCAATTCATCAAATTGTATTCCATGGTTAACCATGATTGCTTTTTTTGGAGCTTTACTATAATTTAGACCATCTAGATCATCACAAGTTGTTCCACCCCAATAGCAAAACATTGTAACAACATCCATCTAACAAACGGGAACAACACAGAATAATGAAAATCAGATTGCTCTAAAATCAGATTGTAGAAGTATGAAAATCAAAATTAATAACACGAAATCAATTACAGAAGAACAGAAATCAGAATTAAGAACACGAAATCAAATCAATAACACGTGTTTGTTGTGGCAGAGAAGGAGTCGCCGACGACCTGGCTGTGGCGGAGACAGACTCGTCGGTTGTGGCGGAGGCAGACTCGCCGAATACAGACGGTTGTGGGCGGAATCAAATCAGAATTAAGAAAACGAAATCAATCAATATGTAAAGTGATGCCTTTTCAAAAGCAAAGTCAAAAGAAAACATGTGGACCCCACATGAACAGTAATCAAACTCAAATGCAAATTGAGTTGAACGTGGGAATTCTTTGAACGATGAATACGGCGCCTACAATTCATTCAACATTCACGGAAAGATTCGGCTGTTTCATCCCTATATATAGGGATGATTATATGCAATCAGAGATATACACAAATACACAAAACCATTGAGTGAAATATATATATATATATATATATATATATATATATATATATATATATATATATACATATATATATACATAGATATATATTGTGAGGCTTTGTGTATTAAACAAAAGAGAGATATATATATTTTTCAGTTCCAAATCTTGTAACCTCCTCATTTTTCTCATATAGTGATCATCATCGGTTGTGCCCGTGGTTTTTTCCCGAAAGGGTTTTTCCACGTTAAATCCTTGTGTCCGCATTTATTTTCTTTCATCGTATTATCCTTATTTTATTGTCGATATAATTTATTCATAACAAGTGGTATCAGAGCCACGTTGTTTTCTATATTCATTCTCAATTTATTGAGTATTATATCGACATGGCTACTTTAAAATACGATATTCCATTGTTGGATCGAGATACAAGATTTTCATTATGGCAAGTAAAAATGCGAGCTGTATTGGCTCAGTTGGACCTTGATGATGCTCTGTTAGGCCGAGACAAAATGCCAGCGTCTTGGTCAGATGAAGAAAAGGATCGTAAAGATCATAAGGCTCTCTCTCATATTCATCTTCATTTGTCTAACAATATTTTACAGGAAGTTTTGAAAGAAACTACTGCAGCCTCTTTATGGCTAAAATTAGAACAAATTTGCATGACCAAAGATCTCACAAGTAAGATACAAGAAGGTGGATCGTTGTTGGATCATCTTTCGACATTTAAAGAGATCATTACTGATCTTGAAGCTATGGAGGTAAAATATGATGAAGAGGATTTGGGTTTAATTCTTTTATGTTCTTTGCCTAGTTCTTATTCAAACTTTAGAGATACCATATTATATAGTCGTGATACTTTAACACTTCAAGAAGTTTATGAAGCTTTGCATGCCAAAGAAAAGATGAAAGATATGGTATCCACCGAAGGTTCAAGTTCTAAAGGAGAAAGTCTGGCAGTTCGTGGCAGACCAACAGATAAGAATGATTCCAAAGGCAAGAACAAAAGAAATTCTAGAAGCAAATCTAGATCCAGACGTTCCAAGTCATGCAACTATTGCAAAAAGGAAGGACATGATATCTCTGAATGTTACAAGTTGAAGAACAAGGAGAAAAGAGCTTCTAATCAAAATCACAAACCAAATCAAGATGATGAAGGAAAAGCTACTTATGCTGCTGAAAATAATTCTAACGGTGATGTTCTTGTAGCTTTTGCAGGAATCCTAAAAACCAATGATGAATGGATTCTTGACTCAGCTTGTACTTTTCATATGAGTCCAAACAGAAGCTGGTTTACAAATTATCAACCTATAGAAGGCGGCTTCGTATTGATGGGTGATAATGCACCATATAAAGTCACTGGAATTGGTTCAATTCAAATCAAGATGTTTGATGGTGTTGTCAGAACTCTGTCTGATGTTCGACACGTTCCAGGTTTGAAAAGAAACCTTATTTCTTTAAGTACTCTTGACCTTAAAGGGTACAAATATTCCGGTGAAGGTGGAGTTTTAAAGGTTTCTAAAGGAGCTTTGATTGTGATGAAAGCTGATATTAAATCTGCAAACCTGTATCATCTACAAGGTAGTACAGTAACAGGTAATTCTAATGTTACTTCAAATTCATCTACTGATACTACTAACCTGTGGCATGTGCGTCTTGGGCATATGAGTGAACTTGGTTTGACAGCATTAAGCAAAAGAGGATTGCTTGATGGCCAATGCGTTGGCAAACTTGAATTCTGTGAACACTGTATATTTGGCAAACACAAGAGGGTGAAATTCAACACCTCGGTACATACTACAAAAGGCATTTTGGAGTATGTACATGCTGATTTATGGGGACCATCTCAAGAAGCATCACTAGGAGGTGCTCGTTATATGTTGACAATTATTGATGATTATTCAAGAAGAGTTTGGCCATATTTCTTGAAGCTTAAATCTGAAGCATTCTCTGCATTCAAAGAATGGAAAGTCATGGTGGAAAACCAGACCGGTAAGAAGGTCAAAAAGCTTCGCACAGATAATGGTATGGAGTTTTGTTCAAATGAATTTAATTCATATTGTAAACTAGAAGGAATTGTTAGACACTATACCGTTTCTCACACACCCCAACAAAATGGTGTAGCTGAACGTATGAACAGAACCATTATTTCAAAAGCCCGTTGTATGTTATCTAACGCAGGATTATCTAAGCGTTTTTGGGCAGAAGCTGCTTCTACTGCATGTTATTTAATTAACATGTCACCTTCTATTCCACTTGATAAAAAGACTCCTATTGAGGTATGGTCTGGCTCCCTAGCAAACTATTCAGATTTAAGAATTTTTGGTTGCCCTGCTTATGCTCATGTTGATAATGGAAAATTAGAACCTAGGGCAATTAAATGTATCTTTCTTGGTTACAAGTATGGTGTGAAAGGATATAAGTTATGGTGTCCTGAAACTAAAAAGGTCGTGATTAGTAGAAATGTAGTATTTAATGAATCAGCTATGCTACATAAAGATTCTCCTACTAACATTCCTGTTGAGAGTCAACAAAAGACAAGTGTGCAGGTGGAGCAATCTGTTGACTCAGAACATACACCAGAAAAAGAAAAATCTATTGATCAAAATCAATCAGTTGAGCAAGAGTCTTCTACTCCTACTCCTACTCACCAACCACAACGTTCTATAGCAACTGATAGACCTAGGAGGGTCATTCATCCTCCTAAGAGACTGATAGAAGAAGCAAATATTGTTGCTTATGCTTTAAACGTTGCTGAAGAAATTGAAGGTATCAAAGAACCTTCAACTTACACGGAAGCCATTACTTCAGAACAATGTAACAAATGGATAACTGCCATGCATGATGAAATGGAATCTCTTGAAAAGAATGGCACTTGGGAGTTGGTGAAATTACCAAAAGAAAAGAAGCCTATCCGCTGCAAATGGATTTTCAAAAGAAAAGAAGGTATTACTCCTAATGAGGAAGCAATATTTAAAGCAAGGTTAGTTGCTAAAGGCTATAGCCAAATTCCAGGCATTGATTTTACTGATGTTTTCTCTCCTGTTGTAAAGCATAGCTCAATTCGTACTTTACTTAGTATTGTTGCCATGCATAATTATGAGCTTGAGCAGTTAGATGTCAAAACTGCATTTTTACATGGTGAATTGGAGGAAGATATTTATATGGAGCAACCTGAAGGCTTCATTATCCCTGGAAAAGAGAACTTAGTATGTATTTTAAAGAAATCTCTTTATGGGTTAAAGCAGTCTCCAAGGCAATGGTATAAGAGGTTTGACTCTTTTATGCTATATCAGAATTTTAAAAGATCAGATTATGATAGTTGTGTTTATTTTAAGTCAGTCAATGGTTCATCAATATATCTGCTTCTTTATGTTGATGATATGTTGATTGCTGCGAAAGATAAACTAGAGATAGCAAAACTGAAAACACAACTAAGCAATGAGTTTGAAATGACAGACTTAGGTCCAGCCAAGAAAATTCTTGGTATGGAAATTACTCGTAACAGACAGCATGGAAAACTATACCTAAGTCAAAAGAGGTATATTGAGAAAGTTCTTCAAAGATTCAACATGCATAAAGCCAAGCCAGTGAGTACTCCGTTAGCTGCACATTTCAAACTGTCTTCAGCATATTGTCCAAAGACAGATGATGAAATTAACCACATGGCGAAAGTTCCGTATTCTAGTGCAGTTGGTTCTCTAATGTATGCCATGGTATGTTCTCGCCCTGATTTATCTCACGCTTTAAGTGTTGTTAGCAGATATATGGCTAACCCAGGAAAAGAGCATTGGAAAGCTGTTCAATGGATTCTTAGATATTTATGCGGTACTTCCAATGCATGTTTACAATTTGGAAGTTCTGGTGAAGGACTGGTGGGCTATGTAGATTCTGATTATGCTGGAGATTTGGACAAAAGAAGATCTTTGACAGGTTATGTCTTTACCATTGGTGGATGTGCTGTGAGTTGGAATGCAAGTCTACAGACCACTGTTGCCTTATCCACAACTGAAGCAGAGTACATGGCAATTTCTGAAGCTTGTAAGGAAGCTATTTGGTTAAGAAATTTATACGGTGAACTTTGTGGAGACCCATCTCCCACAAAGATTTTTTGTGATAGTCAAAGTGCTATTTATCTCACAAAAGATCAAATGTTTCATGAGAGGACGAAACATATTGATGTACGTTATCACTTTATTCGAGATGTTATTTCCAAAGGTGATATTCGAGTTCAAAAGATTAGCACTCATGACAATCCGGCGGATATGATGACGAAGCCGGTTCCAGCAACTAAGTTTGAGCTTTGCTCAAGCTTGGTTGGTATGACAATCTAATTCCAAGGATTGTCGGCACACGATGATTTTATAATGAGGAGTTCTACAAATGGAAATTCGTCTTAAGGTGGAGTTTGATTACTTATTGTTTTTAAAGTCAAGGTGGAGATTGTAAAGTGATGCCTTTTCAAAAGCAAAGTCAAAAGAAAACATGTGGACCCCACATGAACAGTAATCAAACTCAAATGCAAATTGAGTTGAACGTGGGAATTCTTTGAACGATGAATACGGCGCCTACAATTCATTCAACATTCACGGAAAGATTCGGCTGTTTCATCCCTATATATAGGGATGATTATATGCAATCAGAGATATACACAAATACACAAAACCATTGAGTGAAATATATATATATATATATATATATATATATATATATATATATATATATATATATATATATATATATATATATATATATATATATATATATATATATATATATATATATATATATATATATATATATATATATACATAGATATATATTGTGAGGCTTTGTGTATTAAACAAAAGAGAGATATATATATTTTTCAGTTCCAAATCTTGTAACCTCCTCATTTTTCTCATATAGTGATCATCATCGGTTGTGTCCGTGGTTTTTTCCCGAAAGGGTTTTTCCACGTTAAATCCTTGTGTCCGCATTTATTTTCTTTCATCGTATTATCCTTATTTTATTGTCGATATAATTTATTCATAACACAATAACACATGTTTGCTGTGGCAGAGAAGGAGTCGACGACGTCTGCTGTAGCGGAGGCAGACTCATCGGCGTCGGTTGTGACGGAGGCAGACTCGCTAGAGACAGACAGTTGTGGCTGGAGTCGAAGAAGACGGTGTGAATGGCAGGCTTGAGCGTTTTTTGTGGCGGAGAGGGAGTCGTCGGCGTCTGCTGTGGCGGTGGCAGACTCGCCGGCGTCGGTTGTTACGGAGGCAGAGTCGCCGGAGTTGTTGTGGCTGGAAACGAAAAGGACTATATGAACTGTTGAGTGTTTCCAAATCGCAGCATTGGGATGGGACGTTGGTTTAATCTTTAACTTTGACTTTGTATTAGATTTAACCTAAATGGTAAATATTTTCAAAAATACACTCAATCGGTAAATATGTTTTTACAATACACCCTTTCCGTAAAAAGTCCAGTTCCATGATAGACCTCTCCAGATTGTTTATGTTATAGTTTAGAATAAACTAACTGAATGAACTATTGATCGAATTAACTATGTCCGTGACCAACTTCCTATTAATTTGGATGCCTATTTGCTCAAGTTGGTCAATATATCCTTTCATCTTAAGGACACGTGTGCTAACACTCCCTCATTCCTGCAGCTTATAACTCATCAGCGCTTTGACTATTTCAAATCACTCATATCTTGACCGGACTGAGAACATGTCCTTTGGCTAATTAACCATGTCATATGCCCCAAGGTTCTTGAAGTTCGTTTGGATATATGGAATAAGGATGAGCATATGGACGAAAAACTGAACCGAAAACCGACCAAAACTGAACCGAACCAGGACCGAATATACATATTTTGGTTTTTCGGTTTTAAAAAAATGCTAATTCGGTTTCCGTCCATTTCGGTCTGATCGCCAGCCCTAACACTACTCTTGATCATGAAAAATCGAACCAAACCGAAAATCGACATAACCGAACCGAACCGGAACCGAATATACATATTCGGTTCGGTCTTTAATTTTTAAAAAAAATTCTAATTCGGTTTCAATCCAATTCGGTTTCGGTCCGGTCGATCGGTTTTCGGACCACTCTCGTCCCTACTCTGGAACCATGGTCGCCAACATGAGAGAAGCCACCTCATTTGACTCATTGAGACGCTTTTCATACTCATCTTTGACAGTCGTGAATGCATTAGTAGGAGGAGCCTCATTGGGAAGAGTTTATCGATGGATCATTCTTTTTTTTGTATTTGAGAAAAATTCTCACATTACAAATGTAGTCAAGATAGTTTGAGCTAGTAAGTTTGTTTTTTGGAAAGGATAGTTAGCAGTGAAAAGTTTGTAGAAGATGAGTTGTTGTTTGAAGACATATATCAAAAAGTTTGTTTTTAGTTGGTTGTTTTATAACAATCATTAGAAAATAATTACCCAAAAATCATTTTTGACAAGCTCGGATCCATATTTCACCTTTCATTACAAAGAGGTTTGTCATAATTGCAACAATATGTTATTTAAGTAGGCAATAATCTTTGTCAATTTCAGTCACTATAAAATTTCTAGATCTGTCGAGATTCATTGACCACGTGACATTCGACCCAATATTCTCAAGTTATCATGAACATCACGTCATTTTCACTAATAATATAATTGATGCATTGGCTTTGACACTTCCCATAACGAAAACAATTAGCTAAATGTGTGTCTTTCATAGGTAGCATGCTATTTACATTTGTAAAAACATATTTTTGTTTTTATTCAAGTTAAAATATTTAAACTTTATTTGTGGCAAACCATCATTTTAAAACTCTTTAAATTTGATTTCATAAAACACTTTTATTTTGTCAATTAAAGTATTTGTTAACTTTTAACAAAACTTGTTGTGTTTCAATTTTGATTTCAAGTTCAAACACTTATAAACAAACAAAACAAACACAACATAAACAAAAGTAACAATAACAGTTGTCTCATCATATGCATTTTTCCGGAGAGTCATGACACAGAAAAACGTTGTCATTTCTATGGTCAATAACCACAATGATGTACGACTCCCACTTGCTTCGTCACCAACTATTGATAGACACATGGTGCTCCCTAGGAATCCAATCACCATGGTCTCCTTTGGTGGTATTTTATATTCTTTTATTACAAGTTCTATTCTAATACACTTTTCTTTCTAATCTAATACTTTTACAATTGAAATAAAAAGATACAACTAATAAAAGAATAAAGCGACATACAAATCACAACTTTACAAATTCAAACCATCCAAACATCATACACACACATATAGGTCTAATAGAGAAATTTGGCTACCGAATACATACAATGCTTTAAAACAAAAGCAATTTTGTGATAGCTCTAAAATGTCACAAAAATTGCACTTAAAACTAAAATAAACATAAAAACAGCTTTAACAATGCTATTAAAGCGTCACTAAAAAGCTGAATTATTTTAGTTTTAATGTAACAAGTGTTTTGATAAATATTGTGATTTAAACAATTAAAACAAGCACGAAATAATCTTTATTTATGTATTTTCATACCATTAAAACTTTCTAACAACACAAAATGAATACATATTATAGTCTTATTAGTGTAGATTTTCTTGCCAAAAAATAAACTAATAAACTATAATTGGAGCAAAACCATAGCGGAAATAAAAAACATATTTTAATCCAAGTAACCTGTTTTATTTTACTTAAAAACAATGAATAATAAATTACATAAATCATACAATATTTCCCAACGAATGTATGCAAATTTTTATCTCATTATTTTCATAAAACCGATTACAAAATGTGCATGAAATTTAAACAAGTGACTCTAAAACCACTGTTGGGTTTTTTTTTTTTTTTTTTTTTTTTTGAACAGCAGCAATGCATTAGAAAAGGGCAGCAAGACGCTAAGCCCAAACCAACAAAAGTCAGATACAAAATTACATTAAGAAAAAGAATTAGAAATTTCTAACACCGGATCAATTGCCTACCTAACCCACTCCAGCTTCCTTCCTTTGGTTGTCCTTGTATTGATCCACAAATGAGCCAGAATCTGAATTTCCGCCACCAATTCTAAATCTGTTTTGACCACCTTTCGAAAGGTTCCATTGTTCCGAAATGACCAGAGCACCCAAACATAGACTAGACATATCGCCTCGTTTATTTCCGCAAGCCAAGCAGGGCCAAGAAAATCCTTCTTGTTGTTGATGAGAACTGAGCACGAAGTTGGATCAGGACCAAGACAATACCACCAATTCCTTAGTTCGTTCCAGACCTGCTTAGCTAAAGTGCATTGCACAAAAATATGAGCTTCGTTTTCCGGCCCCATATTACAAACCTTGCAGTTTGGCTGCACACCAATACCGATTCTTCTCAGGTTCTCCAGCGTTGGGAGCTTTCCGTTAAGCGCTCGCCAAGCTAAAATGTTGACTTTTCGGGGAAGGAGATTATTCCATTCCCATTTTGTCCCTCCATTTGGCAACCTTTGATCATCAAAGTATCTGGAATATGAGCTCACTGTATAGCCCCGGGTCCTATCCAGCTCCCAAGAAATAGAAGAAGTATCGTCGCCTAGCTGAACGATTCCGAAGGTTTTGATAAAAACAATAACAATATACAATTCGAAACGAAAGCAAGATATGATCAAAATCAAAATTCAAACAAAGGATCCATGAACTGTTAGGGTTTATACCTTTGATCTTCAAGTAGTGGACAAAATAAGGTCCAAATTAGCACCCATCATATAAAAGTCTCACCTCAAGAGCAAGATCAATGACTCCGAGATAAGCGACACAAAATCATGGCCAAGCATCCTACAAACCATGAGCTTCAAGTCATGGTTTCTTGATATCCAAGAAACCTCCAAATGTGTCCAACTAGATCTTGGTCTTCACAACCTAATAAGAAAATAAAACACCAAAGGTAAGATGGATTGAAACTAAGAGAGAAAGAGAGCTTGAGAAGGGGAGGTGGTAGCCCTAACATTGCTAAAAAAACATGAGCAATAAGGGAAGAGGGAGAGAGAATGTGACAACTCAAGCAATCTTGTACTCGGGAAAACTAGGGTTTGCAATCTTGTACTCCAAGTTGTTCCCACCCCCTCCTTAGTTAAGGCTTCCTTAGGGTTTCTTCAAGACCATTTAAGAGGGGATGCCTAAACTTCTTGTCAAACCTATAAGTGATAACCCTTATCACTTATCATCTTTGGCTTAATTCCTTTCAACCCCTTCACAGTTTCCAATTAATTCACATAAAGTGACAATTAACAAACTAGTCCCTTGAATTATATATTTGGTTATTATTAGTCCTTTTAATTAGGGATGAGCACGGATGAGAACGGGTCTGGACCCAGAACGAACCGGATCGGGAACCGACGAACAGAGAACCGATTTAGTAGGAAATAGAGAATCGGGAACCGGATCGAATACCCCGGTTCTGGTTCCTACCGGTTCTGATTCGGTTATACAATGAAGTGTGCTATTAATGGATGTATTCGGTCCCATACCTGAATCGAACCAGACCGAGAACCAAAGAACCGAAAACCGATTTAGTGGGAAATGGAGAATCGAGAACCGGACCGAATACACGGTTCTAGTTCGTGCTTGGTTCTGGGTCTGGTCCGATTCTTCGGGTCAAATGTTCATCCCTAATTTTAGTTATGCCTTATGTGTAACCCAAAATGATCATTTTATCTATAGAAAGACACTGATCATTTTCTCAATAGTATTTTATGTTATTTTCAGGTTAGAACATGTTTATAAGTCCATACCTATATTTAGATTTCCAAACATCTCTCATTTTTATACTTTATACAAATTAGGCAATCAACTTCAACAAGGTTTCCAAAATATATAAACTTTTGTCTAACTTACCATTTTCCATCTAGCTTTGTACTCAAAGCTTGCAACTTACTATAAATATCATCTCATATCTAATATACCAATATGCATACATATTAGGTAAAATTTTCCTATTTTCCAGTCAACTGTTGATGTTTTAATCTTTTTCAACTTTAGGTATTTTACTATTTTATTAACCAAACTTTTCTATTTCTTTATTTTATGCATACTATATGTTTTTGGACATTTCCCCATACATTCTACTTTTACATTAAAAAATAGCATCATACAAATAATTTTACCAATTTCAAACGTTTTATTACCCAACTTTTTCTTGTTTCCATGAATCTTATACCAACTAGAAAATCACATTTTTAACATAATTATGGAAAATTTTGTCTTTCTTTAGACATCAAACAAAGTTAACCACTATTTACAAAATTACTTTGGAATATTCTATTCTTGTATACTTCTATTTATTTTTCACCATACATGTTAACACACCATAACCATTACCCCTTTTCATCTTCACTAAGCAAAGTTCTCATCTATTCCGCGTGTTCAGCAAAACAAAAAGTCAAATATTTCTATTCATCATCTTCAACCACATAAAACTAAATCAATACATATATTTGAGTTTCTTATAACATTATAAGATTTAATCCATAAGAAATGCATCATAGTGTCCGAATATATACTTTCTTCCATTTCTTTTGCATAACACATGCTAGTAAACATATATATCATTATCTTTTTAACCATATACTTTTAACATATATATCATTATATTTTTAACCATATACTTTTAATACCAATTCCAACTTAAGGTTTGACCAACAGAAAAGCCAGCTTTGAGATTTGGTAAACTAACTATCCAATGTAAATTATTTCTTTCATAGATTGAACATATTAATTAATGTATCTCATAAAGAAGACAGTGAATTTTGTTTTGCATTTCTCAAATAGGAGATACCCAAGGAAGTGATGCTTGCTAGACCACCGTTGGCAGACAAACGTTAAGAAAATCACCATGTAACAACACCCGTACACCATCATGTAACAAGAAAGGACATACTCGTCTTAGTTGCCGATCTCTATTACCACAAAATGACGTTTACCATTATGTAGTGTCTTACGAAAAGTACACTAAAACATGTTACATAATGCAACTGAGTTTGTGAATGTTACAAAGTTTTAAACTTAATGAAAATGGCATTCTAGGTTAATATAATTCATACCTCTAGTGGTGGAGGCAGCACACACAAAACTTTAATTTCGTCAACTAAATTGATAAACTCTATCATATCATCAAACATGGTTATCAAGACCCATGATATATGCCTAATGACGGACTATTGAAGGTCACCAACTTTTGAGGCCCATAATGGGATCTCTAAGTTATGGACACAAATGTTTAAACTGAGAAATGAAGTTCAAAGCAGTGTGGTCAACAATATTATGTTGCATGACCTCCATGCATTCCACTTGATATTTTGCTAACGGCGGTGACAGATGTGACAGTGTGGATTGTTGTGACTAGACTACTACAAATACATTATAACAACTCATGATTGCAAATATCAACTCCAAAATGTTTGTTAAACATTTATTTCTTTACTAATTTGATATGATTCAATGTGGTTCAACAATATCTCTAATGTACGTACGTCGCCTAGTAAATCCGTCACCAATATTGCTTCGTATGATTATCATCGATACTACTTCTAATTCTTGGATGAAGGTGACAGAATGGAGTCCTACGATCTTGAAAAAACCCACATCGTAACCATTCACGAACGATAATTGTCTTTGCAAGTTACATTACGAACATAACACATTAAAAAGCCAACCATTCCTCGCGAAAATATTTGAGTAAACGAGTAGCTACTTATTCGTTGTGATGTCATGTACTTTTCCATGGACTAACTCTAAATACCCCTTTTCGTGATCTATTTGTCTTGTGGTTGAAAGAGAAGACATGAAATTGCATTTAAATTTAAACGAGAACTTTAAAAAACGAGATCATGAGTAATTGAAGTCTTCGCGGTTGTGTGTTGGTTTCGAAAATTTAAGTTACGTGGACTCTTTATATATGACCTTTTAGTGAAACAATTCATTATTTTTAAAAATTTATCATCACTAACATACAACTTATAATGGAAAAAAAAGCTGTTACAATTAGCAAAGTGGTGTATTGAAGTTTTTATATTCACATGCGTAAGCATACCGCCATTAAAGCCAATATATGCATCCCTTTCTTTGTAGGCTAACCAGAAAAGAAAATGGAGAATATGAAATATGCCGAAGAGCTTGTGAGAGAATTTCTGTTCTTCAGAGGATTCACAACCACTTTGCAATCATTCGAGAAAGAATTGGCTACAGATATTGGCAAAGGATTTCACAAGGATAAAATCTTTGACCTAATTTTTTCAGTATACATCCCTAAATTCCAGGCACAAAATCTCATATCCCTGCTGACTTTTTTCAAACAATGTTTTTCTTCATCCGAAACCGTCTTGCTTGCTACCTTATCCAAATTGGAGATCTCAGTCCTTCGATATTACATCGTTCACGCCATACAATCAGGAAGAAATGACAAGGTTATCGAGTTTTTTGGAGTTCATGGCGATGCTTTGCTGCAAACGGATCATGATTGGATGTCGTGGTTTGGTGCGTTTTCTCCTCCTTCGTTTTTCTGCTTCTAGGCTTTTAATTTCCTCGGTCTTTGATCCTCTTTGGTGCAGCGATCCCGTATATTAAGAACCCTAGCTTGGATCCCCTGTTTCGTGTCTACTTCTCAAGGGAGTGGTTTGATGCCCTGCATCTTTCGTTTAGGAACTTCTTGAGTGAGATCTTCAATGGAACTCATATCCTTTAACAAATTTTTTGAATAGTTTGTCATGAATTTCATCATCATCTCTTCTAATTTAGCGACCAGTGAAAATTTTCCTTAACTAATCCACGCATTCCTGCATTGCTGAAAATCAGTTCAGAAAAACATACTGTGAACCATCTCAAGAACGACATCAAGCATCTTAACACCAGATTATCACAACTTCAGGCTTTGTTGGAGGAAAAGGAGTCTCAATTACGTCGCTCCAGGAGGTAAATCTGTTTATTGATTTCTTCCCGATCTTTTCAATCTCAAACATCCGTGTTACTGATAGTATACCTTAATGACAGCAATCTTTCAACAGCACGCCAACTAAGCATTGGTGGTAACAATGGAGAACTTTGCTCTACAACACCTGAGACTTTTCCTAAAGAATCCACTGTTACATCTAATGAAGCTCATTCATCATCCACTCATTTGAGTGGGAGAAAGTCCTTAAACAAGGATATTCATCTACCTGAGGCTCAGTGTGCAAGTCCTTCAAAGAGCAGTTATGGTGGATATGGTGATGAGAAAAATGGTTTCGTTGGTAAGAAATTGGGGCATTTCTTTCATCTTACATCTTGAACTGTGATTAAGATAAAGATTGATGAGTTTTTTATGCAACAAAGTGGATTTCTTACCAATTTATGGCAACAGGAACTGATGAATTACAGGAAGAGGAAGATTTCCCAGAAGTGAAAGTAGACTTCCAGGTGCAATCACTCATCCTTTTTCATAATTATTCACACTTCTCATATATTTTGTTTTATGTTTGTAATCTTGAAAAGCATATGATTTGCAGGAAACTTTTTTGGGCCATACAAGTCCAATTAGTTGCTGTAGGTTTTCTACATCTGGGGACAACATTGCAAGTGCTTCTGTGGATGGAACAGTCAGGTAATGATGCTGATTTGTCTTGTAAGCAATATAAAACTTCAAAGTGTATTTGCTTAAAAAAGAATCGAAAGCTAATAATGCTTAACAAGGGTTGTAGAAATGGATTCTTAAAACACAATCTGTTTTGTTTGAAAAACACAATTTACCAAATATATAGGAAGCTATGAGAAAAAAAAATTAATTTGTAAAAATGAAAAACTCTTCAAAAACATCACATACAAACATGTAAAAAAAAGTAATTTTGTAGAAATGGATTCTTAAAAACTAAGTTGTAAAAAAGCTAAAAATAAAATAATTTTAAAAAACTAAGCTCTTGACACCATATAAGAAAAAAAAAATTAAACTTTGGCAAATATTGTAAGAAAGAAATTATGTTTGTGAAAAAATAAAATCTGGGCTAAAATTGTAAAAAAAGAAAAAGTTACAGGTTGAACAAATGAAATATTACTAAAGTTGAGGGGGTAATAGAAAAAAATTAAAACTTTGGCAAAAATTGTAAGAAAGAATATTAGGTTTGTTAAAAAAATAAAATTTGGGGGTAAACAAATGAAATATTACTAAAATTGAGGGGGTAATATGAAAATTCTAAACAATTGACCAATAGAAAACATACTTTGGTAATTGTATGCTTTATAGAATACACCAAAATTCTTTGTTTGTTTGTATTCACAATTTCAGTCATTTGAATTCTATTTGAAACATTTACAATGTCAAAAAGTAATAAAGTATGTTCCTTTTCTGATTTTTCATATATTTTAATGAAGGGTATGGACATATGACTCATCAACTTCAGCATCAAGAAATGCAACCATCTATTGTGGGGCAGAAATCATGTCACTTGAATGGGATTGCAAATCTGACCGCTTGGTATAATATTCTAATTTAATTTCCACATTTAATATCTTTATAAATAGATACAATATATGTTTATAAACATTCAAAAATGGTCCTACATTTATTTGATTGTCCATTTTGACAAAGCTTCTCATAGGCACTGCTGATGGAGGTATAAAAGCATGGAATGTTGATGCCAAAAGAGTTGTTTGTGATCTCAATACAACCAATGCATTTCCAAGGTTTTTTTTTTATATATCTTTTATTCTTGTTTTTATTCCCAAATCCCAATTGAAAGATTAATTTTTTTATATATATTTGTATTGTAGTGTTCTTGACATAAAATGCAGTCCAGTTGAGCCTCTTTTTGTGTCTGCAGCATCTTCCAGAAGGTACTTACTATCTGCTGACTAGATAATTTTATAATTTGATAATTTCATTTATTATAAATTTTCTTGTAGGAATGGCACAAGTTATATTGATAAATTAGGGTTTGCATCATTAACCGTATGGAACATGAGAACATGGAAGCCAATGGTATATATTTACAACAATAATCAAAATAAAATAAGTTTGATTTTTTTTTTTTTAATTCCAAGTCTTATTTATCGATTTTCTTGAAGACAGTACTTCCACTTGGAAAAGATCCACCTGCTATTACATCTCTATGCTTCAATCACAATGGGAAGATTCTAGCAGCTTCTGCTACTGATGGAATGATTCACATGTTTGGTATCCTTTTAAAAATATAATTTTATATAAAAAAAATGAGAACTCAATAAAAAAAATAGACCTTAACAAGACACAGACATGTCAGCTGGTCTGCAAATAACTGGGTGGCCAGCTCATGATTCTGCTATCAGTTCTGTTCTTTTTGGACCCGATGAAACTAGCATTTTTAGCTTGGGTATAGATGGAAAGGTGAAGAATTATTTATTTATTTTTTATTTTTTAACTTTAAATTGATGCGTACATGATGAAATTTATAAGGGGTTTATTTATTTGTTGTGACAGGTGTTTGAATGGAGCTTGCAAAATCAGGGTAAAGTTCTTTGGTCAAGAAATTGCAACAGGTATAGACTTTGTTGATCATTTTAAACTTTAGGTTTTTTCAGTAGTTTATGAGTTACCAACAATATGGAACGAATTGTTAAAAAAATATATCTTTTACTTAATTTTTAATGTGTAAAATGTACTTTAGTTAAGATAATAATTGGAGTAAATTACAGTTTTGGTTCCTGTGGTTTACACCGAATTACAGTTTTGGTCCTAGTTTTGAAAATCTTGCACCGGTGGTCCATGTGGGTTCCAAATATTTCACTTTTGTTCCTTGTGGTTTTCAATTCTTTAACTTTTGGTCCCTCCCTCTGTTACCGTTTGTGTAAACCACGGGGACCAAAAGTGAAAGATTTGGAAACCATAGGGATGAAAAGTGCACGTTTTTCAAAAATTGGACCAAAACTGTAATTTGTTGTAATCCATAGGGACCAAAAGTGCAAGTTTTTCAAAAATAGGACCAAAACTGTAATTTTTTGTAAACCATAGGGACCTAAAAGTGCAAGATATTCAAAAATAGGACCAAAACTGTAATTTGTTGTAAACCACAGGGACCAAAACTGTAATTTACTCTAATTATTATATGTAACAAAGTTCTATTTGCGAAAAATATTAAAGATAATAAAAGCTCATCAAAACCCAAATAAGATATCATAAAAATATTATCTTTTAGTTAACTTTAAAAAAAATAATGTTATTTAATTAAAATAATGAATTTTTTTTAAAAGATCCGTGTTGCTAAAACTTACATCTACAAAAATGGGTTATATTGTAATTTTTCATTCCATAAAGAACAACCCCAACTAAGGAATGAAAGGAATCACATTCCTTCAGGAATGGTCCATTCCAATGGAATGAACCATTCCATTCCCAATTCCATCATTCCAAGCACTACATGGCTGTTGGTTTTTTTATAGTTGTATGATTAAAAAACTTATTAATATGAGTGGTGAATTATGTAGGTTCAATAATTCCCAAAATTTAGATTATTATAGACATGAAATGGCTTTAGATGCAAATGGTAAACGACTTCTTGTGACATCAGATTCAGTCAGAGCACCAATTTATCAGGTTAACGCATCTCTCTTTCTATATATATCAAGAAATAGCAACGTACTTTCATTTTCTTCATTATAGCATTCTACTTCAATCCGGTAGATTCTTTAAAATATAATGTTGTAAAAAAAAAAAAAAAGTTGAAAGTAAAATGCTATAAATTTATAGATTTTTTCAAAGTACATTGTCTCAATAAGAAAAAATAAATAAAAGTCGATTGTTATATTTTAAACAAATTTGGGATTTATCAGGTTCGGGATCATATGAATGGGATGAAAACTCTTCCTCATAGTGCAGCAATATCAACCGTAGATTGGCACCCGACCCTGCCCATTTTCCTGACCGGGTCAGTGGATAATTCGGTCAGGGTCACATCCATCTTATGAGGGCAATTTTGTTTTGCTGTTTTGTGTGTTTAGTTTTTTTTTTAATAGAAAAAGGGGTTTTTTTTTTTTTTTTTTTTTGTAGAGGTTTAAGTTGAAGACAACAAAGCCTATGCCAAAAGAAATTAATACTTTTTTTTTTTTTTTTTGCTTATGTTTTATTTAGTGATGTTGGGATGTTTGTTTTGTTTTTGTCTTAATTAAAAGTTGTAATGGCTGTTTTTGTAATTGAGAACGTGTAATGGCTCATTTATATAATATATAACAAAATGATTTTGTTCCATATTTGATTTTATTGGTTTAATTGGACTGATAATAGCAATCTAGTTTATAACAAATGCAAATTGGATTTTATGGATATGATGTAATTAGCAAACACCTTATGCATATATCAATCTACTTAAATAGACTTTTATATGGTTGTAATGAAAGTAGCAATCTACATAATAGCAAACATCTAACCCTTTCTATATGAGTGTGTATCATAAAAAAAAAAATCTATACAAATATTTTTAACTGAGACTTGACTGAATGACATGCTCAAACTCACCTAGACAATCAAGTGACAAAAGCCATGAAATAATCATACAATTCCTCATATGTCGCACAAAGCAATTTCAGTACATGTTAAGTGGTTTTTTTAACAAATATAACTCAACATTTCCCATACGTACACAACTCTAATAAAACTCGTTATAAAAACTCTTAATATTACAAGATATATGAAACTTTTCAACTCTTATGATAATACAAAGACCGATCATAGTCCTCACGATAGGAGTCTAGTGATTGAGGAGTGAAATTCCACATAGAAGGCCCAATGTTTGAATCTTATCACACCCAAAATATAATTGGTGCTTTGTGATCGACATACCACTTAATCGACATACCATTTTTTATTTGATTGTGAAAATAAGTTATGGGAGGTCTCTAATATCGCTCTTTCTATACATATATTTTATGCGATATCAATTTATATTTTGTTTGCCTTTTGCATTTTATAACTCAATTCCCTTTTTATTTTATGTTTTCAGCATTAATCGGTAACCAAATGTTTTAATTTGTTTCATACTCATTCCTTAAGAGTTTGATGCCCTTTACCACAACTATACTGCTACAAGATTATGTTTACTGCCTAGTGTGTGATAGTCCCTAGTTTTGATGAGATTAGTTTTATAAATCTAAAACGAGATCCGTACATCAAGTTTTTGGCATCCGTCGATGATTAATTTGCGTGCATCAGTCTCTATGTATAGTGCTTATAATTACATGTAAGTACCCTCTAGACTAAGATAATTGCACTTGTGTTATATATAGTTTGATACCATCCCATAATTTAAGGACGAGGAACTATTTGTAGCTTCGATCATATAAAAATTTTTTTGGGAGTTGACAACGACTTTGTGAAAATGTCATAAATATGGTTGTATGTTCTGAAAATCTTCTTTAGCAATGTTTTCTCTGACAAAGTGAGATCAACTTCAACATGCTTTTTACAAGCATGGAAAATAAGATTGACATAAAGCTAAGTTACCATAAGTTGTTCCACCATAAAATATGAGTTGAAAGTGTAGTGACACTACACCAAGTTCACGAGAAAGAGCATGGATCTAAGCCAGTTTGAAAAAATATGCCAGCAAGAGCCTTGTACTCGGACTCTACAGAGTCAAGACACCATGTGTTGCTTTCATGTAGTCCATAAGATAAGTTTGGAACCTAAATATATAGCAAATCCACGTGGGACAATTATCTAGGCAACCAACCTTGTCTGCATCAATGATGGTGGTGAGAAAAGAAAAGCTTTGCAAGTACCTTGCCAATAAGCATCAATGAAAGCCTAAAGTGTGAACTGGCAGTTTATTGGATAACTATATCATAGTTTACCGTTCCACAAAGATAATGTAGATTTGTTTAACAACAAACCAATAATTTTAGTCGGGGCACGCAAAAACCGACAAATTTTCTTGACCATGAATATGATGATGAGTCGAGATAGAATAACATAATTCAGGGCACCAAGGGATTATCATTGACTTATAATGGGTTCAGTGTGGTCATGGGTAAGGGAACATGTTTTGAGTGAAAAAGATCGTCCCATTGTGAAAATTCCAAAATATACTTCTTTTGGGAAATGATGATATTGGAATCTTGGAAACAATTTCAATTCCTAAGAAGTAGTAAATGGGGTTGAGGTCCTTAATAGCAAAGGTCATATTGAGTTGATGAATGACACTACTGATTTTTGTATTATTATTCCCAATTACAATCATGTCATCTACATAGATGAACATGTATACAATGGTGATTACACGAGAATAGCTAAAGATGGTTGGATTGATTTTAGAGCTGGTGACCTTAATATGTGGAAGGCCTAGGAAAGTCTTTGAAACTAGGCCTTAAGGTAACTTAAGGAAACATATGGACTTGTGAAGCATGCAAGCATGCACACATGATCAGGTCATGTGTATTAATGCAATATGGTGGTTGTTTCATATAGATGATTTCATTACAAGTATCATGGAGAAAGGCGTTTTAAATATCTAATTGTTAAAGCAACCACTTATGCGTAACAACAAATGAGAGAACAACAAGGATAAAAATCTTATGAAATTCGATGCTTGACTATCTCTATAAACCTTTAGCTACAAACCCTATTTGTAGCAAGTGATGGTGTATCTTTTGTCCCATTTTAACCTGTTATGAACACAACCGATTAGAGACCATACATCATTTTTAACAATAGATAATTACTCTTCAACCATGGTTTGATGCCATTATGAGTATTTTGGTGATGATGGAAGAGGTGACACATGAAATGGCAGTGAGAGATCTGGTGGTATGATGAGATGAATGGTGAAAATGGACCTTTTTAGGGATTTTCAAAAGATAAGAATGTCACAAACAATACAAGGGGGTAGGGTTATTAGTATTGTTGAGGGTGGTGGGGTTGTAGAACTAGGAGTCTAGGAGTAGTAGGTGTGGACAGGGAATACTAAGACATATGGGAATCATGTGAATAGGGTGTGTATAGAAGGGGTGTCAGGAACCATGTAAGGTGATATTGAGGAGTTATAGGGACATGTTGCTAAATGTGATAAAATTGGTGTAGGTTTGGTGGCAAAGGGGAAAGGTTGCCTCATTAAAGAAAACATGACGCATAATGTAAAAACTATTAATGAATATGTCAGTGCAGTGTTAGTTATGATAAAGTAGACTATACCCAAGAAAAACATAAGAGGTGGACCAAAAATCCATCTTATGAGGGTTATATAAATGAAGGTGGGAAATAGAATAACATCCAAATACCCTAATGAATGAGTAATCTAGAGTTATGTTGAGAAGATGTTAAAATGTGACATGTGTTTTGATGTGCAAGAGGGCATTCAACCAGTAAGGTAGATAGTTGTATCAAATTCAAAGTACCCAAACCAGTAGGGAACATTTGATTGTGCCAAAAGGGCATCCCAACCAGTAAGGTAGACCCTAACTTGCCTCTTTTCCCATCAGCTCGCAAAAAATAAACAAAAAATTATGTTATTTTGATATTTTAATCAATGTTGTAAAAATCGTTTGGCGGTAGCTTGGCAGTCGGGTGAGGTTAAGTGATTAATCGAGGATTAATCAGAGACCCTAAATTATAAAGAAATTTATTCAGAAATAGATAAATATAACAAAATAGCAAGTATAATTTATTTTATTTTTAGATACACATCAAAGATTATATATTTGTGCATTTTCATTCTTTAATTTTCACTTTTTTAGTTTTCTTGACTTATTAGACAAATATTTGATAAAAATAAAAAAATTCAAAAAATAATAAAAAAACAAAAAATGACCGCCGAGGCCGATTAATCGGCCGCCAAGGCCGATATTTGACCAAATCGTCAAGCCTGATCGATTAGGTCTAATCGTAATCGGTTGCAAACCGCCAAACGATTAATCGGCCGCTATGACCGATTTCTGCAACATTGATTTTAATACACTGTAACACCCGATATTGGGGGTTATAACACTAAATGAACATGACCACTAATGTGATGCATTGGAATATAAATAAAACAAATTTCTACTTTTTGTAAAACAATATGTCTACGATTAAATTCAATGAACTAAAAGAATGTATATGTGGAGTGCAATAAATTTATCCGAAATAATTCGTCTATTTGAACAAAAATTTCATTGAGATCGAAAGATTGCAATAAGTGTTGCCTTTGATTTGTACCAAAAAAATTTCCAAGAAATAATCAGCCCATAAATCTTTTAATTTTTACAAAATTGGCCTAGACGGATCCTCAAACATGCATCCCTTCGAATCAATACTCATAAGTTTGGGAATATGGTCTAACATGCATCCCTCCGACAATATTCAATGTCATTTATGAAATGTTTGGTCGTATGTTTCAAATACGGTTTTAAGAATTAAAATCGTATAACTATATTATTAAATTTAGAGTTATTTATATTAAAGACCCATAATTTTTATACATTTACGGCCTAAACATAAACTTTTATTCTCATAAAAACCTAAAACTTTTCCAGCCCGGTTTACTTGGCTAATTTATTCGGTTTGCCGGTGATACACAATTTATTTTTTTCAAAGAAAAAAGAAAACTCACATCAAACAAAACTTTCCCAAGTTTTATAGGATTTCAAAACACGGCTTCCATAGCGTGGTGATATTTCATCAAAGTTTGCGAAAACAAAAAACTTAAGTCTTCAAATTAGCAAAATTTGCAAACACGGATACAATCAACATCCATCTTCCTCCATCTAGAACACCGAAATCATCATCAACAACAAGAATACATGAATCATAAGCTAAAATGAAAAAGTTAGTTCAAACAAAAAAGTTAGTAAAATATGAAGTTTTTTTTTTTTTGAAAAAAAAAAAATCGTACATCTACAGAAGATTATCATAAGCCTATTAAATGATCAAAATAAAACAAACTTTAAACGTATTAGAACATTCTTAAAGAAATTAGGTTTAAACCGCAAAAACCTAAAATTTATGTCTTGTATTTGATTAACCCGTAAATTCAACAAAAGTTAGGTACTTTTAAATTTATTTTTAGTAATAAGTCTTTTCAAAATAACTTATTATTCTCTTCTTCTAATCCAAAAGGAATAAAAATCAACAAAAATGATAACTCAAAAGATGGTGATTATACTTTTGAGCAAACAATAATACTTTTCTTTTGGCAAAACCCCTTTAGGTTAGAATAAAAAAGAAATGCTACCGGTTTGAAGATTGGGTTGTGATTTGTGTCTTTGTGATAATGAGAAGTTGATTTGCAAAAAGTACAAGCACACGGTTTCTTTATACTCGATTAGTTGAATTGTCACCCTTCAAATTCAATCATAAATCGCATCATTTGATTAATTCTTTTTGTCTCCATCTCTAAACAACTCACCAACTGAGCCAACGCCATTACCAACTGAGCAGATCGTCACTGCCCACCACACTATACTTCGCAATCTATAACCATTAACCCATCTCGCATTTGAGATCTACAAACACACACACTCACACAGACAGATAGATCCAGAGAGAAAGAGAGAGAGAAAGACAAATTTGACGGTGGTTGCAATGAGGGAGCCGGCCACCGAGAACATCAACGGCGCATCGTCATCGCCGACACCGCCGCCGCCGCAGGCTCTGCTTGAGAGACTTAAAGATTACGGCCAGGAAGATGCGTTTGCCTTCTGGGATCAACTCTCTTCTGACCAACAAAGCTTTCTAATTCAGGAGATTGAGGTTTTTTTCTCCCATCCCAATTCTGTTTTAGTCATGAAATTAACTCTCATAGATCTCTCACCGCATATACTCCCATTTCAATACACATTGCATTTTAGTTCCGCCTGTAAATTGGTTCAATTGGATTGGGAATCACTGCCAATTGCAGATCCCTTAGTGATAATTCATAACTCTTTTGTTTTCCATTTCCTTTGAGCATCGATATAAATTAGGAACAATGCTACAGTGGATTTGTGGTATTGTGTAAAATCGGTTCCAAATTTCTTTGGATTTAGTAAACTCACTGCTCTATCGTCTTTTGTTTCTTCAAATTCTATGTTAATACATTACATTCATGGCAGAGTCTAGATCTTCCAAGGATTGATCGAATGATTCGTTGCTCGTTTCAATCACATGGTCAGTCTTTTTTCATCCCATTTTCAATTCTCATAACCCTTCTGTCTGTTTCGATTGTTTTAATTGGTTATACGTGTGATGAATCAGGGCTACCAGCAGCAGCCATAGAACCAGTACCAGAGGGTTCCGTTTCAACTGTTGAAGATAGAAAACTTGAAGATAGAGAGAGATGGTGGAACATGGGATTAAAGGCTATTTCAGATGGAAAATTAGCTGTATTGCTTTTATCTGGTGGACAGGTATTATACTAATTTTAATTATAATTATTTATACTTCACTTCTGTCAAATATTTACTTATTTACACCGACAATGAATTCATTTTGTTATCAAGTGTAGAGTTTTCTATTTAAAATCATATTATACGATGAATCTTTCTATCTACACTTATCCACATAATGATGTTTTCTTTTGCTTTTTTGCTTCTTAAGATGCCCACTAATCACAAATTGATAACGAATCCATAACAAAAGGTAGTTAAAACTTAAAACTTAAAAGAATCATGCTTTTTGAAAAGTGCATAGTGAATAAACAGTTAATGTTTACATGATCTTGGTTTTATGATTCTTTTATAATAAGATATGAAGTTAAAAAAACAACCAAATAGGAAAGAATAGCTTTTGAAATGATGACAATTTAATATATCAAAATTGGATCAAGTACAACTTCCTAATCTTTTATAGTATTTATTTGTGTTTCTTGCTATTTAATATGACATCTACCATGATATAAAGTTTGTACTTTTTGGCAATGTTATGAGTTACGAGTTATGAACATGAACCCTTTTGTATTCTAAAAGAATTTAATTATAATAAACTATGGTTAAACAAATTTCAAGTCAAAAAACAAATCAGATTGATTAAAAGAATTTTAAAGATTTTATTGACAATTTGATTCTTTTAAATTCAGGGAACACGGCTTGGAAGTTCCGAACCGAAAGGATGTTTTAGTAAGTGTAAAGTGATTATTGTTTTTTTTTTTCAAATTACTGTCATTTTGGTTTCGTTTCTTAATTACTAAAATACCCTTTTTGTTACACATCTAGATATAGGGCTTCCATCAGGAAAGTCACTTTTTCATCTCCAGGCTGAAAGAATTATTTGTCTTCAAAGATTAGCAGCTCAATCATTAAACGAAGGTAAGATTGTTTTTACATTTAATTCTTTTTTTTTTTACTAATTTTTATTTATTTATTTAGGCTCTGGTAATATTGTACCAATACATTGGTACATAATGACTAGTCCATTTACGGATGAAACCACACGCGAATTCTTCAAATTTCATAAATATTTTGGTCTCGAATCTGATCAAGTGAGTTAACTTAACTCACTTTAATTTTTTAAATTTAAATTTAGGTGATATTTTAATAAATTTTAATGCTAATTTGTTGCAGGTTACATTCTTTTCACAAGGCACAATACCTTGTGTTTCTAAAGATGGTAGATTTATCATGGAAACTCCATACAGGGTAGGATTTGTAAATATGAGTTTATTTTAAATTTTATTTAATTAATTTAATATGGTATACGAACTTGGTATTTAAGAAATTTTCAAAATTTTGAAGCCAGGTGGCGAAAGCTCCTGATGGGAATGGAGGAGTTTATTCAGGTATATTTTCAAGATGAATATTTGTAATGAATCATGATCACTAGTTTTGATGGAATTAAATCACAAAGGAATGGAATGGATCATTACATTCCATTGTCATGTTTGGTTTATTTGAAAGAATGGAATAAATGATTCAAACACGTTGCTTTTATGTACAATTAGAATAGTAAATGAAATAAAATCAAGAAATAACGAAAAAAGGTCTTTTCATGAAAATAAACTTGATCAAAAATCAAATAAAGATATATCGCTAATTAAAGTGCATATAAACATGCTTAAATGTTGTTTGACATGTATTCTATATGTATTTCAAACAGTCTAAAAAGTTTAATTATCAACTAAAACAATATTTATAAAATTAGAAATTAAATTAAATTATTAAGTACCATGAAATGTTGAAATAGAATTACAATCATGTCAATATTTTTAGTTATTTTTCGAAAATACCAAAAAATAATTATTTAAATTTTAAAGTTTTTTTGAAACATTATCAAAGATACTATAATATCGCACTCCATTCTTTGAAAAAAAAAAAGGTTCAATTTCTCGTTCTTTTTTCGATTACTGCACACCAAAAGTTTACTAACTTATTTATTTATTTATTTATAAAATTCAGCATTGAAGCATTCAGGATTATTAGAAGATATGTCTATGAGAGGTGTTAAATATTTGGATTGCTATGGAGTCGACAACGCTTTGGTGTGTAATTTACTAAATTTCATTTTATTTTATAAAAACTACACCCATAGTGAAGTCTTTCTTGTTTTTTTTTTCTAAAAAATTAGGTGCGTGTTGGTGATCCGACTTTCTTGGGGTATTTTATTGATAAAGGTGTAGCTTCTGCTGCTAAAGTTGTACGTAAGGTGAGTTCACTTTCTGGGTCTTTTTTTTATTTTCTAATTTAATAATTTTAATTGATTTAAAAAAATTAAAAATAGGCATACCCACAAGAAAAAGTCGGCGTATTTGTACGACGCGGTAAAGGAGGACCAGTAACCGTGGTTGAGTATAGCGAGTTGGATCAGTCACTCGCGAGTGAAATCAATCAAGGAACCGGCCGACTTCGATACTGTTGGAGTAACGTATTGACTAAAACACCCTTTCCTTTATACATTATTTAATTTTATGCCACTTTAAATCTAACCAAACCGCTTACTTTTTATATTTCAGGTTTGCCTTCATATGTTTACTTTAGACTTTCTTAACCAAGTCGCAAGTGGTCTCGAAAAAGACAGCATGTCAGTATATTATTTAATTTTTATGCCACTAAGTCACCTAAATTTACAATTTTAACCTTGTATCTGGGAAAAATTACAGATACCACCTTGCGGAGAAGAAAATCCCGTCAATTCACGGACAAACACTTGGATACAAACTCGAACAATTCATATTCGATGCGTTTCCATATGCACCTTCAACAGCGCTTTATGAGGTCATTTTCTTTACTCTTTTTTTTTTTTTTTTATTAAATTGGTACACGTTTAATTAAATAAATAGTTTTTTATTTTTAATTTAAATAGGTATTACGTGAAGAAGAATTTGCCCCTGTGAAAAATGCAAACGGGTCAAACTTTGACACTCCAGACAGTGCACGACTTCTTGTACTTCGTCTGCATACACGTTGGGTTGTTGCGGCTGGCGGCTTTTTAACACATTCGGTCCCTTTATATCAAACTGGTAAAAAAAAACATTTACTTAATTAATAAAAAAAAACATTTATTAGTATATAATTATTTATTTTGTTGAATTTCACAGGTGTTGAGGTTTCACCACTTGTTTCATACGCTGGAGAAAATCTCGAAGCAATTTGTCGCGGTAGAACGTTCCATGCCCCTTGTGAAATTACATTCTAGTTGTTTTTTTTTTTTTTTAAATCTTTTTTGGGATTTTATTTTTTTTCATACCGAATATTTGAGAGTTTGTACGAATACTTATATAGCTCTACTGAGATTGAGATTGTTTGTGAAAGAGGCTTCATTTTGTTTTTTGAATTAGGGAAAAGAAATAAAAATTGTATCATTACGTTAAGAAAGTAACAAACAGTAAGACAATCAATTAATTTTGGAACCGATAATTCCCATATATATTTCAACAGTTTTTCTTACACAAACTTTACAAATAAAATCCTATATTTTTTTAACTACTTAAATCGCAACATATCCCTACAAAAATAGATCCACACTCGTCAAGATTCATGGTCATCATCCGATACCGTCCCTTCCGACGAAACCTCGGAATTGGAATCCAAATCCACCGTCACCGGAATGGGATTGCTTCTTTCCGTCCCAGGATTCGAACATGGTGGAGACGGCGGTAGCTCCGCCGTAACCGGTGGTGGTGCATTGAGATCCGGTTCATTCCAAGATGGTTGTGGAAGCTCCGGTGGCGGCACCACCGCCTTACTACCTGAAGTCGAAGCTCCTTGTTCACTTTCCGGTGGCGGCTCAACTACATGTACGCCACTACCGCCACCGCCACCGCCACTTTTCTTCTTTTTCAAATTCCGGCGAGGATCTTTCGGCGGAATCGGGAGCAACCCCGGAGCAACAAACGGCGGAATCGTCGGTTTTTCATCTCCGTATAACAAACGAACGGAATGCGCGATTGCGGAGACCGTAGGCGGGAGTTGCGGTTCTTGAGGCCGTGCATTAACATTTACCGCTTCACGAAGCCAATGAGGCAACTTATTGTTATTTTCAGCACCACCACCACCACTACCACCGCCGCCGCCACCACCGCCAATCTCATCTTTCTCCTTCAAATGAACTACATTAGCATCAATCTTTGGCTCCTTTTGTAAATCAAGAACACCTAAACCATTCAAACCAAGAGACCCTAAACTATTAGGTCCAAACGGGTTTTGAAGAACCGGTTCCGCGGGTCCCACCGACGACGATTCCCCCGGAAAACTCCCACGAAACCGCTCCGGAACCCACATCGGAATCGGGGGGAAATTCCCATGTTGGAACGTACGAGGGTCCAAATTGTCAAAACCAGAAGTCGAAGGACCATCGAGTCCTAACTTCATATCCATAAGGTGTGGCGGGAAACTCGGAGGACCGCTAGCAAATCGACTTCTATGTAAAGCCCGTTTCATCATTCCATCAGAAATACTCGGAAACCCGTGATTCTTCCCTGATTTCGTACCAACATTTGACTTATTTTGACCGGTCAAATCCAAGATTTTGACCTGTTCTTCCTCCCATCTATTCGCCAAATCTTCCGGTGTTCTGAATTTTGAAAATTTAAGCCGCGGGTCCCGCAACATCGTCTCCCAACCGCCCCGCCCGTGTCTTCGAACCCCGATCCATAAAAAGTCAAGTTCGTCTTCTGACCAAAAATCTTTAACAAGTTTTCTTTTAAGTACATTGCCATTTCCGGAACCCGTTCTCATCATTATGTTTTCTAGAACCTTCCGGTGGTTTTCGGGAAATGAAGCAAACGCGGGTGGCATTTGACCTAAACCCAACATCGGTAAACCCATGGCTTCCAATTCCTGCTGTTGTGGGAATCGTAAATTTGGTAGGAATGGAATCGCGCAGAAATCTTGAAGTGCGGGATTTGATTCCCCTCCTCCTATTGATCTCCCTAAAGTTAACCCTGGAAACAAGTCGGGTTGGTGGTGGTGATGATGACCGAGGTTTTTTACCGGGAAGGGTAACTTTGACAGCATTGACTCGTCAAAGGGTAATTTCGGTAATGACAATTTTTCATGAGATAACGCATCACCCGAGCTCTCGCAAGCTTCCACTCCTTTCCCAAGAACATGCTTCAAGATTACAAAAAAAAAAAAGTTAATTTCGTAAATAGATAACGAACTATTTCTTTTTTTTATAAAACGCCATTACTACGAAAAGTTTTGTTCACAAAATACCCTTTTTTCAATGGTGTATTATTGTGAACAAAACGTTCCCTTAACAAGGGTAAAATGGTGATTTTGTTGCGAGCATACCGAAGTAAACGGAGGTACACTAATCTTTGGCACATGTTGGAGGGTATTTTCGTCATTTGTCGGTTTGGCGTCCATATCATTCGAACAAGGTGCCAAGTGAAAAGGGAAATCGAGTCCAATCGTGTGTTTGTTTTTTCTAGAAGATTTGGGAATGTGTTTTTGAGATGATGATGATGATAATGACTCCATAAACTTAGCGTTTGGAGCACATAACCCAAGAACCGGTAGCAAATTCCTATTTTGCCCCTGCAAACAAGAACCCGGTTAGCCAAAACAGAACTCGATTGAACCCAACCCTTTGTGTGTATGGTTGTGTACCTTGTTTGTTGGTTTTTCTTCCGGAAGCTTCTCTGTGATTGGTTGATCTGATCGCCACATCAGACCGTTGTTGTGGGGCCCACCACTTGGCCCTTCAGCCAGAAGGAGTTCTTTAATAGCATCCCTTTGAGCCAGCCTTTGTTTTTGTCTGGCTCGAAGCTTAGCACTGTACCATAGGGACCAAAAACGTAAAAAGATATTCATTTTTGGACCGAATTCGAAAAGATGATGATGACACAGGGACTGAAAATGTAATTTACTCACAACTTAGTTTTAAGGGCTCGTCCTGCTGCGGTGTATTCGCGCTCAGGTTCTGGTTCTGGCTCCTCATCAGCTCCATTCTTCAATTATAAAAGTCAATCAAAATATAGAGTAATTTACGTTTTGGTCCCTGAGTATTGCTGATTTTTGCAAATTTGGTCCCAGAAAGCTTTGTCTTGCAATTTTGTTCAATTATTTCAGGTTCTTATAATATTTGTGGTCCCAAAAAAGTTCTCTTGCAAATTTGGTTGTTATTTGTGGTTCTTGTAACATTTTTGGTCCCTGGATATAGCCGATTTTTTCAATTTTGGTCCCAAAATGGTCATTTTACTTGGAACATGGACCAAAAACGTTACAAGAACCTCGAATAAAGACAGAATTGCAAGAGAAAACGTTTTGGGGGTCAAAACTGAAAAAGCACCTATACTCAGGGACCAAAAGTGTAATTTACTAAATAGAAAGATACCTCAAAAGTCTCGATAGGCCTTGAAGCATATGCTTCCCTATAAGAAACAGCTTTTCTTTGTCTTTTTCCTCTACCTAAAGCCGCTTCCTCTTCACTCTGGTATTTCTCCCATCTACAAATTTAATAAAATATAAGAAAAACAAATAAATAAAAATCACTTGTAATAAAATGTAATGTCATTATCATGTTACCTGACTCGAAGAAGCCTGTCCCATTCATTTTCTTCAACAACATTTCCTGAATTATCCTCTTTCTTTTCCAAATTCTGAACAGCGGAATCATCAATTCCATCCACAAGTGATTCCGTTCCACCTTGTTCTTCCGCGGATTCATCATTCCAATCCAGAGCCTAATTTGACAAACAACAATACAAAAACAATTAACAAGATCACAAAGGTGGTAAGAGGGGTAAAAAGGTAAATTTCTTAAACATACCTTAACCGAGCCAAGCATATCATTTTCCAAATCACCTTCACCATTGTCGGTCAACACAGAGTCAACGTTTGACCGGTCAAGCAACTTCAGAATCGCTGATTCATCCCAAACAATCATTGAATTCCCATCTGTACACTTATCTTGATACACATCCCCTAACCCTCCAACCCTTCTCCTACTCTTCTGTTCACCAACAATTTCTTCCACTTTATTCTCTCCTAAATCTTTCCCATTTTGCCCCTGACCATCATTAAACAATTCCTCAGTCCCCCACCTCAAAATATCCTCCACCTCTTTCTGGGACCCACTCTTATTCACAAAAAGCTGATCAAGCATCAATTTCTTTTTAGCCAATTGCAAAATCCTCTCTTCAACACTTGCCCTAACAACAAGTCTATACACTAAAAGCCTCTTTGATTGCCCAATTCTATGTGCACGATTCATTGCTTGAATATCAGCATGAGGGTTAAAATCGGAATCATAAATTATAACCGTATCAGCAGTCGCCAAATTAATCCCGAGTCCACAAGATCTTGTGGACAATAAAAACACAAACCGACTTTTATCGTTGTTGAATCTTGAAATCGCCATTTGTCTATCCGCTATTGAAACCGAACCATCCACTCTTTCAAAAGTTTCCCGCCCAAATTCAATGTTTAAATAATCTTCCAAAATGTCTAAAAGTTTTGTCATTTGTGAAAAAATAAGAACCCTATGACCTTCCTTTTTCAAGATTTTAAGCATGGAGTGTAGTAAAGTGAGCTTCGCGGAAGCTTTAATCCGCATATCGTGAAGGAATTCCAAAGTTCCCGATTCCGGTTCCGTCCCCGGAATCAAATACGGGTGATTACAAACTTTCCTCAATTGCATTACAATGTTCAACATCGATTGCTGCGGAATCCCCTTTCCGATGTTCCTTAAAACTTGATAGTTTTTAGTCAACATCGCGCGGTAATATTCCGCTTGAATTTTCGACAACTCAACGGGTACCATTCGTTCGGTTTTCGGGGGTATATTCGTCATTGCGTCTTTTTTCAACCGTCTAAGCATATGTGGGGCCACGAGTTTTTTCAATTCATCGACTTTTTCCGCGGTTGAAAGATCGTTAAATCTATCTTCAAATGAACTCAATGAAGGAAACGAACTCGGTTGCAAGAAATTCAACAAATTATACATTTCGCCTATGTTGTTTTGCAAGGGCGTTCCGGTCAATAACACACGATGATTAAAAGAAAACGTGTTGAGTAAACTAAAAAGCTTGGAACTTGAATTTTTCAACCTATGCCCTTCATCAACCACAAGAACTTCCCATGGGACCCCACGTAGATGACTCGAATCCGCAAGTACCATTTCGTATGTTGTTAAAAGAACATTAAATTTGTAACTTTTTGTTTTTTTATTTGAGGAATTTGCGTGCCATTCGTATTGGCGCATTAATGATCGTGCGCGCGCACACCCGTGGTACTCCAATACGTTTAAATTCGGGGCCCACACTGAAAACTCTGACATCCAATTTGGCATTGTGGAAAGGGGAACCAAAACTAGACATGGTAACCGCACTTTAAATTCAAAATATAACGAAGAAAGAAACGCGCATGCGGATATTGTTTTCCCTAATCCCATTTCGTCCGCGAGAATTACGTTTTTACCCCTATGCCAGCATTTTCGGAGCCAGTTTAATGCTTCGAGTTGATGTGGGAACAATTGACCTCCTAACTCTTTAGGTTGTTCGGTCAAAGTGGTTACATCACTTTGTTGACTTTGACCCTTTTCTTTACTTGAATCTTTTTCAACTGCTGACTGCTCGAATTGGTTATATAAATCGATTAGATGAGAGTTTTTTGCGATTATGGGCAAATCGGTCTTTTCCCATGTGCATTCATCGTATGGAAGACCGGTCCATTTCACAAAAACTTCGGTTGATTCTTTAGATGAATGTAAAGCAATCACACGTTGTGGAATCTTCCATTGTTCTTCACAAATGTTTATAACTGTGAACCCGTATTTTGCTTTGTAGTTGTCGAGTTTTCTTTTAGCTAAAACTTTTAATCTTGATTCGGGTACCCAAGTGTTGTGTATGTTGGATTTTCCAGCCCATTTCACTAAAAACTCATAATTTACGGTTTTTGCCACTGTGGAATCTTTAATAGGCTCACAATTTTCCGACTTTTGTGAATCTTTCTTCTTACCCTCTTCAATTTCAAGAACAGGAGATACATCTACATCCCCACTTTTTGTAGTGTCTCCAATTGGAATCTTTTCTTTTGAGGAATCTTTTGATTTTGATGCAGAAGTGTCGCTATTTTTCTCATCTGTCGCTAAAGAATCAAGATCATTCTTTTCTTCAATACAATCATTCACCATGGTAACATGACTAACATCCATCTTCTCTATTCCTGTATCATTTCCAATAACCATTTGATCCGAACTACTTTCAAGATTCTTACTGCCCTCAGTTAAAATTTCAGTATCTTGAACATCTTGATTTGTGTCACAAAAGGGGTTTTTCGTCTTTTCAGATGCTTCATTATTAGTGTCAATTATCAAGCAACTTTGAGAAGGAATTTCTTCGGTGTTTGTTTCAAGAACCGCAGATTTTTCCTCGGTAACTTGTATTCGACAACCCAAAACTCGATCAACCTTTTAACATAAAAAAGATAAAATATATATTTTAGGGTTTCAAGATTCTTTAAGCCATGGGTAAAAGGGTAATGTGGGTAATACCTGTTGCATTTTTTCATGGGCATGATCTGAATCTTTCTGCAATTCGACTACTTTTTCTGCTTCTTGTGATTCATGTGACAACTTTGCATCTTCATCAAGTTCCATCTGTCCCAAAAAAGGATCCAACTTTGTAAATATAGAAGCAATTTAAACATTAATTAACAAATTAAATCCAACTTTGTAATTATTGAGGAATTCATATACCTTGTCTTTCAACTCGATATCCCCAATTTTACTTCCCATGTCATTTTTTGACAAAGATTTAGTCTTTGCATGCTTAACTGCCTTCCTTTTTCTTGGAGGTTTACTTGTTTCACTAACTTCCAAATCAACTTTTCCACGTTTTCTAGAACCTTCCGGAACCTTCTTTTGAACATCATCGGAAGGAGCCTTTCGTTTTCTTTTCTTTGACTTTTCGGTTGACCCTTCTGATATATGAACATCTTTCTTTTCTTTAATTCGATCCCTATCACGTTTCCTTTTTGGTTTTTCTTCTTTTTTCTCCAACTCTATAACCTTTTCAGGAGGGCTCGATTTTGTTTCTTCCAAATCGGTTTCTTTTTCATTTTTAATTTCTAAAAATGATGAACTATTTTCAAGAGATCCATCAATGGCTGATACATCTGGTTTCGGGTCTAAAGGGGGTGATGATTTCACTTTGCTTGATGACTTTTTATTAACACTTGTGCTTCTCAAGATTCGAGATACTTTATCGGTTTTTGAAGATTTATTTTTACTTTTGGAATTCTCGATTGAAATCTTGGATCTTGATGATCGTTTTGAAGTAGGATCCGGTTTTTCAATCGCCTCAATTGAATTACTTTCTGAACAGCAGTTTGGACATCTCCATTTTCCATTTGGTATTCGCTTAAAATCACAAATAAAATAAGAAAAAAGGATAAGAATGTGTTTGGTATGATAGAAATTACATTCTATTGTCATGTTTGGTTTGCTTGAAGGAATGGAACGTGTCATTCTAATATATTGTTTGTTATGTATGATAAAAAGATTCATAAAATTGAATTGATTAATAATGAAAAATTATTGCATCATACAAGTTAAGTTTAATCACATAAATATATATCATTAGATAACTCGCATATAACATATTTCATGTCGCTTTTTATATATACTATATGTATAATGTATTTCAAAAAGTCAACAAAGATTATTTACCATTTAGTATAAACTCTTTACAATAATAAAAAATACTAAATACCATGAAACCTTAAAAATAAACTATGATATAAAAAATATTTTTGAAAACAAAAGAAATAATGTAACCAAAGTTTTGAAATTTATTTAAAAAGATTAATGTTATTGAATATATATATATATATATATATATATATATATATATATATATATATATATATATATATATATATATATATATATATATATATATATATATATATATATAGAAGTAATTTATAATTATAATATATCATTCAATTCCTTCAAGGAATGAAATCAGCCTAGGAGAAGGAATCACATTCTGTGAGGAATGTTCCATTCCATTCCTTTGTGGCAAACAAACAGGATTTGTTCATTCCACCATAATGCTCCATTCCATTCCCTCTTCGATTACTGCATACCAAACACTACCTAAGATAAACATCATAATAAATACACGATTAAATATGATTTAAACAAACCTTAAGAGGCGGATCAAGACACCCAATATGATACGTTTTAGGGCATCCATCACAACATAGTAAGTCACCACCAAGATCACAAATCACACATTCAAAATACGACTAAAAAGAAAAAGAAACAAATCAGTAATTAGTTTAGTTAAATATAACTTTTTGAAAATAAGATGGGAAAAGACAAAACTAACCCCGTCATTTCCTTTCTTTTTGGAAGGTGACCGATCTGAGGAATTTTCTTTCTTAACCTTGCATTTAGATGATGTACTTGTGTGAGATTCTGATTGTGTTGAATCTTGTTTGTTGCCATTTGACTTGACTGGACCAAAAGATGTCTTTTTTCTCTTGCGTTTTAAAACCCAATTTCCATTTATGACATCACTAGTTGATGATTCGTTATTCTTCATTTTTGGGTTCGAATTTTTCATTTTAATTGCTAGTGTTGCGTGAATAAAATCGGTAAATCATTGCATGCCTTCATGTGTTCAACCTCCAATTCTCTGATCCAAAAGAAAATGAAAATAAATAGTTATAAACGTGGCACAAAATAGGAAATAAAATGCATGCAAGAATGTAAGGAAAGTCATAACATTCTTGAAAAAGGGTTTTAGAATTAATGCAAACCGCATTTTGGAATTGGACTCAAAAGACTGCCCAATGATCTTTAATGGAAATGAAGTATAATTCATGAACCATAATCTAAGAGAAATGAATAAAAAGAAAGAATTTTAAAGCAGAAATGATGCATCTAAAAAAGGGAAGAAATGAAGCCTCATAATTGAAGCACTTATTTAATAAAAACTTCCTATTATCACTTTTGTCTTTCATATTGTAAAGGCATCATGTATCTAGCTAGCAATTACTCGAACAACTTAAAGAAAATTGGACTAAACAATTAATAAAAATGCAGAAATGTTACTCCATTGTTTCAAATTCGATCTGGAACAATTGTCCTTACATGAATAATTAAATACCCTTCGATAATGACAAAAAAGGAACGGAAAATGTTTGAAAAAAAGTCAAACTCTCTAGGCACAAAATCAACATTGTTAAATATCTTTATAGTAATTACTTGGGGGCAGTAGGGATCAATGAATTCAATCGGTAAGAGGGCAAATAGGACATTCTCCCAAGAATGCCACAATACATAAGACACCGAATTGAAACACTACATAAAGGTCCAAAAAACAGGAAAAGTATGTTTTTTTGTGATATCAAGAAACATTAATAATACAATGCCACCTAAATCTGGACATATTTACATCAAATTGTTACTGAATTCGTATCAAGGCTAAAAAGAATCAAAAATCATCAATCTGAACAACATTTTGGTACATATCTTTGTGTAAAAGTAGAAGAACAAAATGTAAGCAACTTAATTACTTAAACTCATTGTATGATTAATGAATTAAGTGCCATTAGAGCTTCACGAAGTCCAAGCATGCCAAATAAGGAAATTGGAGTTCGCATTTATGCATCTTAATTAGAAAGACAATCAAGAAAACTAATTAAAACAAAGCGGCAGCTGATATAGAAATTCCATTAACAACGAATTCAAACAACATCCACCTTTTTTGACAAAGTCAAACATTGAACAGTCAAAGCTAATTCATTGAACCCCTTTTTTTACTTGATCAGCGGCGCACATTCAACAACTCCCACTACCAAACCCAGAACCCCAATTCAGCAAGACCCATTTTACAAAATCACAAAAAGATCGAAAATTGAGAGCGAAAACAGCAAAATTCACCCTAATCGAACAATAAACGGCTCAAATTGAGAGAAATAAAGAAACCCCACCAACTAATTAACCAAAAAACAAGTAAAGATGAACTTACCAGCCTTTTTCAAGAGTAGATCAACGCGAGGAGGATGTTGAACAAGAAAGCACAAGAGATTGATGGGTTTAGAAGCGGGGTTTGTGTTCTAGGGCATGCGGGAGAAGGGGGCAAATCGAATAAATAGAGAGAGAAAGAAAGAGTATATGACACGTAATCGCCGGGATGAGGGTCACATATATAGATAGATAAATGAGATTTGGACTTTGGAATTGCACAGCACACACACACACTGACATGGGTTTTGGTGTGTGTGTTGTTGCGAAGAGAGAGAGACTCCATAGAAAGAGAAAAAGGGTGGTCTTTAACCAATTCCATGCTGCCACGTGGAACCGTCAGGACAACTACTGTCCCCTTCCATCTCTCCCCACAAAGACTCCCCTTTATTCATGTTTTTCTCTCCTTCATCTCCCATGTCTAGAGAGAGAGAGAGAGAGAGAAAGAGCGGTCTTCTCTTCTTCTCATGATCATATCAACTGCTTTCTGCATGCTGCATTTCTTCTCTTTTTATATTTGCAGCCTGCATTTTGCTTTTCTTTTTACCCTTTTATGCTTCCTAATAACAGAAAAGATTCCCTGAGAGTATATTCAATAAACGCTATGATACTTAAAATTGGAATTGGTTACTTACATAAACTTCTGAGAATATGTAAGTTAAATTCGATGAGAAGTTATCTTGTGTCAATTCTTAATCAACAGATATGTTATTGGAATTACAATCTGAATGGTAAAACTAATAATTGAATGATTATGATGAAGACCGTGGATTTGAATATGGACGGAGAACAAATGGTTTTGCTAAATTGTTAATTTATGGTTAAGATATCATTATCTGTGACACCCCTCGCTAGGGTATTATTATAAAAACATTATTTATCACGTTTTGAATATTAATTTAAGGTTTAATCATCATTTGCGGAAAATAGGTCCCAAAACATCATTTAAAATCTTAACAAACTTATAGCGAGGTAATGTCATAATTCACGTAACATAACATGGTCCAAATGGCCACACAAACCGTGGTCTTCTAAAAGTCCTCGCCTCGTCACAAGCTCCTATCATTAACCTGAGTACACATCAAAACAGTTAGGCAATTGAAAATGTCTAGTGAGTTACCCGAGGTTACCTCATTATGAGTGGAAAGGATAACCTTTAACACTCGAGACAACCTCTAAAAATAGTTTCTTTACACACTTAAGATTTGAATTAAACATCATAAAGATTTCTCAAAATAGATAGTTATGATATGCAAATGCAATGCATGATGCAACTATCCCAAACTCACGTCCATCTCATAAAAGTCCATCTCACCTCAATGGCACTCACCTAAGTTCACAAGTAAACGCACGGAGCATAATACTTGATCTCCGTATGAGTTAAACTAAGACTAGTGGCCATCACACTAGCCTCATGAGGGGTAGCAACTCCCTCATGCGGTTTCCTATTGGCGGAAACAATTCCACAAACATCGTTGAGGGCCCATCTTAACCCTCTATATGGAATAATCGTCATCAAGGTGGCTATTTTAGCCCATCATCTTTAAACATCTTTAAGGTCATCATAAGGTTCACTCGGTCAATCCCATCCTATATGCAATGCAATGCACAAATAGGATGCTCAAAACATCTTTTCAAAACATCATCTATACTTTTATTGGAAAACCTCTTTGAAATGACTCTTTTAATGCCATGCACACATAGGAGTTATGCAACAATTAGCACATATGAAGTATGCATGATATTAGTATAAAACACACACAAAACTTAGAAGAGGGATGTGTACTCCCGGTAACTCACATTCCTTAAGTTCCACGAAGATATTACTCTTTTGCTTTAACTTCAATCACTCTTCTCCTACAAGATATAACATCCAACATTACTAATAACTTTAAGGCTATTTAACTTTACTAAATAGATGTAAAATATTAGTTTAACATGTCCTAGGAGTTTACTTGAACATTAGAACCAACATCCCACCCCTTAAAGCTCAAAACTCAACATTTCGGGACTAACCAGACTGACACGGGTCGTGTCCTTTTGACACGGGTCGTGTGGATTTGACCAGTGAGTCCAGACCCATCCACACGGGTCGTGTGGACCTGGCACGGGTCGTGTACAGTGCCCAGTAGCCCGATTTTTGGTCCTTTTCACTCCTTTTCACCCAAATCAAGGTCCAACACTTCTCTAAGCTCATAACCATCAAAAGAACCTTATTCTAATCCAAATTAATGCATCATTAAACCCTTTTTAACCATCCAATGTCATCTCCATTGAATCAAATCCATGCAATAACTCTAACTCTACTTCATAAGCTTAGATCAAGGAATATCCAATTCCATTCAAACAATTGATCAATAATTGAAGAGGTTCCTTCTTCCATTGATTTGAAATCACTAGGAACTCACTTAAGATTTTCATAGAACACATTTAAGATGCAAGTTGATCCCATCCTCAAGGTTTCACCCATTGATGGGTTTTTTCCCCAAAAATTAGGGTTCATAAGTATAAACAAACATCAAAATGATTCTCCAAGCATGAAACCATCAAATTATAAAGAGATAATCATTAGAATTCATAAGCTACACCTTTGGGATCATGGAATTCATCTCCCCCAACTATGAAACTCGAATTTGAACTTGATCTACCCAAAATGGTGGGTTTCTAACATGGAGATTAGATTTCTTACCTCAAATCTTCAATTGATGGATGTAAACCACTTAGATCTTGCTAGGATCAAGCTTCTACACTTGAATCTCCTGCAAATCGCTTCTTCTCCCTTTCTCCTTCTCAAAATCGTGATCTACAAGAGAAATGGGGTTCTTTCCCCAACTTAAACTCCCACCTTTTCAGTTTTTGCAAACTAGTCCCTCCAGAACTTAGATTATGTCATAATTGCACTAAAAGTCCTTCCCCATCACTTCTAAAATATTTATTACAAACTAGTCCCTCTTCTAGAACTCCATATGGTGAATTTCCATTTATACCCTTATTAGGTCATTTTAGACTAGATACCTCCTCAAAATACACGTTTTAATTTAAATTGTTATGATTTAATTATTATGATTATTACTTATTAATTTCATTTATTAAATTATTTACCCTAGATCATATATCCTTTCTAGATTATAACTTCTCATTTTATTCTTTTTATTAATTATTTTGGTTATTTATCTTTATCTTATCTTTAAATCCTTAAACTTTTTGCCCCATTTTCAGGATGTTACATTATCATAGCAAATGTCAATACAATTTTGCTTAGTGAGGAGTCATAGGTTATCATAATAAAAGTCTATGAGACGACGTCAAAAATAGTATTCGTTTAAATACCGAAAGAAGACGGTCTAGAGACAATCAGAACGACAATAATAAATAAATACCCAAACCCGACCCTATACCCTAAATTTTTGGGTTTCTGGTTTCGGGTCTCGGGTTTCAGGTTGCCCCGTCGGGTTCGGGTTTTTTTGCCATCCCTAATTTTAGATTTGAGGTATGTTCCATTAGTGTTTAAATCACTTATTTCTCTTCGATAACCGACGAGTAATGGTTGCAATGTGATAGCTCAAGTTAGTATGATAATTTTCAAGGAAAATTAATAAATAAAAAAAACAAAGGTACGAAAATAGGAAGTGTAGTGAGTTACAAAGAACACAAAGTAAAACACAAAGAGACTAAAGTAGCATAGTGTTGAATGATTGTATTTCACATAGAGATTACAAGGTAAAAAAATATATTAACATTCATAGTGGTAAATACTCTAAAATGGAGCTTCTTATTTATAGGGCATATCAATTAAATTGGTTAAGGCTCAACCAATATAGTACTGACACGTGTGCATGTTAGTTATAAAAGGAAAAACTATAATTATGTATGTTCTTATACTACTCGTTTAAAGTACTTATAAGGTATTTAGACATCTTTGTCGATCCTTGCTATGGAAATGACTTGTATTTTTTTCTATAAAAGCTTTACTTCTTCAAATCTAAGATCTTACAATTTCCTTCTACGTGATAATTGTATAAAACAAACTCGGTGTTGAAATTTCATATCCATAATATCTTTTATTTTTTTGGTTATTTCATTGTATATTGCCACCATATGATAGTATCCAATACGTTTTCCTTCATTTGTGTTCTTATCTTCAATTTTGATTTTCATATTTTACATCAAAATACCACAATCATGTTCTTGTGTCATAAGGATTCAGGTTTGGATTCCACGCAAAAATGAAAAATGTATAATTGGAAGTTACTTCTCACAAGATTATATCTATAATATTAAATGACCTTATCAACAACTTTAGTTATGTAACGTGTAATCCTCAAGATTTTTTGCCTTGAGTATGACTTGTTTTCTGGTAATACCTTTGTAGCATATAAGTTTCATTTGCACATATGATACTCTATTGAGTATGACTTGTTTTCTGGTAATACCTTTTTAGCATATAAGTTTCATTTGCACATATGATACTCTATGAAAAATCTTATACTTAGATCCATTCTTTGAACACTCCTAATATATTATAGATCTACAAATTTGTGACTTTGTAGGATTTGGAAAGTCTAATTGAATTGTTTTTGTCTATAAAGCAGTTGGTGGTTTGGTTTTTCATGAAGATGATTATGGTTTTTCATGAAGGTGATTCTGAAATGGATTTAGATTTTGATATTATTTTATGAAATTAGTCTTTGTTGAGATGTTAGAATGCTTTATGTTGGAATTAATATGCAATGAACAAATAAATAATGGTACTGTTTTTCATATGTGAATCTATAAGGTCACACATTTAATAGTTATAGAGAACAAATAAATAATAAATTTGATAGTGTAAATTATTATTTCCACTTTATAAAGCAAATAATAATAAATTGTTATTTGTTAATCGCGGTAAAATAAAAATATGGTTTATTTATTAATTAATTATATAAAATAGTTAACTAATTAATTAGAGGCTTTATTGATTAGAAATTAATAATATTGACTTTTGGGATTTGAGTTTAATGATGTTGAAAGGATGTAAGGAAACCCACTTGTCATAAATAAAATGGGACATTGAGTGGAAGAGATATAATCTAAAACCTAAACTACTCCTAAAACCTTGCATAAGGAACCACCATAGAGTCTATATTTCTCATATGTGTCAATCTTAAGTAGGGACATGAAAAAGCTATGCCGTGTTGATCAGTTGGAAGTCTAGCAACTCCTGTTCCTGTTCTGTGTGGATCAATCATAGAGATTATCTACACTTGATAATCAATTCTCCAAATTAATGAGGCATTCTAAAACACCATATGATTGTGATCAATTGTTGATTTAATTGTTCTAATATAACTCATGGCTTTAAGGAGTATAAAATTTTGAAATACTGGTTTTTTATTTTGTTGTTATTTTAATCTATAAATTGTTTATACGCCAGTCATCAACAGTGGTATTATAGCAAGCTTTAGAACATTAGATCACATAATCATTTTGGTCTTTGATTACTCTTGAATATGTTTTTTCATATTCTTAGAAATATTTAAAAACAATTTAATTGTTATCAATGTTTTAATAATTTAATGTTTTTATTTTTAGTGAAGTATTAATATAATTGATTTTAGTGAAGTATTAAAATAATTGATTTTTATATTCATAATAATCAATGTTAACATCAAAGTTCTTTTTTAAGTATGATTGATATGATGTCATTGCCTAGATTAGATTTATGTATTTATTTGGTTGTGTTCTTGGTTATTTTTGTAATTGTATCATTAAAGTTGTATGTGTTCGTTAATTATTTGTAACAAATATGTTTCTAAATTAGATTAGGGCTTGTGATATTTCTATTTTTGTTCTATTTTATGTTTTTGAAAAATTTGCAATATACAGCTTAAAGACGGAACATTAGAAACAGGTGAACAAGAACCAAATTGACTGATGCCCAAGTGGCCCTCAACCATATAGTGACAATGACAAGAAATGAGAGTTGGACTGCCTTCATAGCCAAAGTAGCTTAGCGGGTTGGACAGGCTTAGAGCCCAAGTCGGTTGCGGGCCTGGTTCCCTTTTGGTTCATGGCCCATTTAGGCCTTCCTCTTCTCCACTCAGGAGTGAACATCAACAACGACATTGAAGGGCCACCATCCTCTGCCTATTTTTGACGAGTGAGTTATGGGTGATGGTGGAATAGGAGAGCAGCATAATCATGGTGGTGCGAGTAGCATAACCGTAGTGACGCATGGAGGGCCGCTCTGATGGCACGTTGAATAATATTTGAAAGCAATTTTTTTTCGAGACTTTTTTTAATCCACTTAATAGTTTTATTCTTTAAAATTATTTTCTTTTGTGAATTATTTCTTGAACACTCTTTAAATAATGCTTTAAGATTAGGCTCGAGCAACACATATTTATTAATGATTAATTGTTATTACAAACTATATGTGATGTTTTGTTTTGTCATGATTTAAGTTATTTATGAAACACAAATTAATTTTTATTTAAAAGATTTATTTTAATAAAACTGTTTTAAAAATCAAAAGGTATTCGCAAATACTTTGTATGCACGCAATTTATTTTGTACAACCATATTTTAAAATTGAGAAGTAATAAAATATTAAGACATCCTAAATTTGAATTATGCCATCCAATTTTTGGAAAAACTTGTAGGTGTAATATTGGAAACAATACCATCATCCATATGCCACCCTAAGGTAAAGTTCTCTGCTATGTTTGACCTAAGTCAGAATTTACATGTTCAAAATTGGACGATTCAATGGTCAAATTTTAGCATGAGACTGAACATGTCAGATAGATCACAAATGACTTATAACGAGTCATATAAAGATATAAGAGTTATATAGTTGATATAATTGGTATTACCTATCGATTGGACCTATTGTTTTATGTGTGATCAATAGAGCATAACAATAGTCATTCAATATGGATCTTAGCCTTTTTAAATTGAGTTTGAAAATAAACACAATAGCGATCAATTTATTAAGGTTTTAATACCACTAATGCTAAAAATTGAATTTTTTTAAATCTTTTCTAGATGGTCGTTACTGAAGGGTTTTGATCATAATAACAAAAACAATTTGTAGCGGAAGACTAATCAAGATCAAAACATATGTTCATACAAAAACTAGCATGGATCTTATTGTTCATATAAATTATAGCAACTAAATATGAATAAGAAAACCTCTTTGTTGGCTGCAACGATCTAAATCAGAATCCCTCTTTTGGTTCACACCCAAGAACACCAAAAGAACAAATGGACAGAACCTCCTTAAGGTTGAAAGACAAAAATCAAAACCCTTTTGGGGAGTGAATGATTTTCGCCAAAAGAGGAGGAGGGGAAGGTTATGGTGGCGGCACAAAGGAGGCAAGGAATGAGTGTTAGGTTTTGATCCCTAACTCTCTATTTATTGGGAAGGTTCTGTTTAGCCACAAAGCTACCTTCCTTTTGCTACTTAGCCCATTGGATTGTTTCTATTAATTAAACTCTTTTAAGTAATTAACAACTAGTACCTGCAATTAATTATTTCTTTATTAATTATAATTAGTTTCTAATTAATTTATCATATAATGTTAAATTAATAAACTAATCTCTCCTAATTTATTTTGTCACCAATTTGCTTAATTGTGTCTTAAAGGCAACCTAAAAGGACGATGTTATTATTAGAAATATCACCAATAGTTAATACCATTGGACACTATTTCCAACAGTCTCCCACTTAGACAAGGCATCAACTATATATGGTCTAATACTTTCAAATAATCAGCAAAGAGTATGTCATCCAATGCAAGTACCGAACTCTGATCAAAAGCAAGAGACGATCCTTATATAAGTGATCAATTATTCATTTGTTCTCCAAGGTATCTTTATGAACCCGAGATATGGATAAGTTCAATCTCAATGTTCAAATTTCTGGTTCCCGATAGTGATTTATGATGACCACATCAGACTACTCAAATAAACACGTCAAGTTAGTCAGGGCTCAGCCAAGAACTTAATGTCAACATCAAATCATCGAGGGGACCATAAATATCGATTCTCCTGTTAGGTCAGAAGGAATAGATAAACTTCGACTGCATAGTTTTTGTCAACTCATCATGGCATCTATGGACATACCCTTTATTACTGCCAGTTACAGACAACGTTGTATTAAACCAATGTATAATAGACTTGCAGGGCAAAAACCTCATGTATCTCTGTTTGAAGAATAAGAGATATTATCTTAGAATTACTTGTGACTTAATCCATGAATTAATCTCTAAGTTCGGGTTGTTCCAATACTTAAATCTCTATTAAGTACTAATAAGTGCTAGTCATAATCTCTATGATATGTTTAATCATTATGTACAATCTACTAACACTCCATGACATTATTAAATCACTACTTACTTCCAAGAGTATAACCGACTGTAGAGGTTTGAGTAAATTAATAATCGGGAAGTGGGATCTAAAAATGCAAAACAAAACACGGCAATAAATTAATGCAAGTGGTAGCAATCCAGCTTATTATTAAGTCACCACAAAATAATCACCGGATCAAATTCAATTTATATTGTATAAGTTTCAAAACATCAAACTAATAACTAAAACATTTATGTTATCTCGCTCGCAAATCTAACGCCTATGGACCTAGTATGATCACCATGCTTGGTCCGCACCAACTCCTTAGTGAAAGGATCAACCGAATTCTCCCCCAATGATACTTTACTCACTATGATGTCTCCCTCCTCAACTTGGTTCCAAACTTAGTGGCACTTATTAAGTATATGTCTCGACTTTCCATGGTCCTTAGGTTCTTTAGTCATACTAACTGCACGTTTGGTATTACAGAAGATTTCAAGGAGTTCATTGATGTTGGTGACAATGCCAAGATTACCAACGAAATCCTTCAACCATGTAGTCTCTTTTACAACATCATTAGCTGTTATATACTCGGACTCGCATGTGGAGGCAGCCACCGATTATTGCTTGGAACTTTTCCAAGTTACCACCCCAAAACATATCTCTTGTTTTTCTCTCAACCATCGTCCAATGACTCTTTCCAGGATTGTTTTGAAAACAGACTCACTATACTCAAGGCATACGAGACATCGGGTCGAGTACATGTCATGGCATGCATGATCGATCATATAGTAGAAGCATATGGGATTCGACTCATTCTGTCTAGTTCTTCACCAGTAATAGGACATTGATCTTTACTCAATTTTATGTCATGTTGCATGGGTAGAAACCCTTTCTTGGAGTCATGCATATTGAATCTCTTCAAGATCTTATCTAAGTATGTACTTTGGCTAAGTCATATTAGACATTATGATATATCTCTATAGATCCTTCCGGTCGTGCCATATACACATCCTCTGCAAGTTTTCCATAAAGGAAATCAGTTTTAACACCCATTTGTCACTTTTAGTACCAAGTGTATTATGTGTAATTTTAGTTAAAATGCAAGGTTTTAAGTGTAAAATTAGTGAAGTTGGAGATGAAAAACGAGGATAAGAACAAAGAGGATCTCACAACGTTCGAGAGTATTCTCCACGGTGCTGGATTTGGGATAAAAACGTAATTCGAAACGGCTTGCATTTCAAAATGAGAAGAAACAAGGATAAGGAAAGACCCGCGAAGTGGATACCACTTGTTAGCGGCGCGGGCCGTCATATTTTTCAACTGTAAATAGAGGCTTTTAGGTCAAAATTCGGGAGCGAAGACTGATCCATCAAGTGAATCTCTGGCATATTTGACACAATTTTCGTAGCTTTACAGTTTCATGAATCTAGTTGGTTAGATCTACTTTTCTTTGCAACATTTTAGTTTTGTAATCTCTCTTGTGCTACAAGTATTCCGCTTCTAGGAATTTCTCCAACCATACAGATTTAGTTTTTTGATTTGGAGTAATCATTTAGCTCTTATTTCAGATTTGGTTTGAGAACAATTGTTATTTAGTCAAATTTATTAAAGTTTTCGTTTTTGATATCGATCTAGTGTTTATGCCTAGATTTAGTTTCAATTTATGCTTTACAGTTGTTTGAGTTTGTTTTGGATCAAAAAGTGTAGTGATATCATCTGCTATAGAGTGACACTATAGTACATTCTTATTATCGTTACAAGAGTGCCAACCACGAACTCCTTGGTTCGACCATTGCTTACCGCTACTAGTGGAACGTAAGGTTTTATTCTTTATTTTTGACTACATCAAAGACTGTGACGTGTCACATAATAATGAATGTTTCTTTTATTTTGATGCATAAAAATATAAACTCATATTGTTGCCACTATAAAAATATACTTTTTTGTTGCTGCTAAAGACATGGATAAATATTTTAGTTCCACGGTATGTTTATAAAACGTGAAATACATGGTAGTAATTTTATGGAATAATAAAATAAAAATGTAACGTCCCAAATTCGTAATAAAAATTTTCATTTATAAAAACGGTTCGAACACATAATACGGGTTAAAAGTAAAACCATTCATTCCAAATTCGGTATTTAAAACATTTAAATCTATAATATTAAATTGAACACAAAACATTAACCAGCGGAAGACTTGAACATCAAAATGTCGAATGCGGTACAGTTGCGCCATGCTCCAAAGCTCTGACTAGCAAGTACCTGAAAAACATTTAGGGTGAAAGAGTAAGCACAAAGCTTAGTGAGATTCCCAAAATATCACACGATCCATCACATAAAGTACAAACATCATTGGCCCTCGGGCTCACCCCGATCCGCCTCAGCTAAGGACTCGCAGGCTCACCTCGTTCCGTTCATCAGCGAACCAACTCATTCTTTTGGACTCTCGAGCTTGCCCCGATCTGTCCGGATCTCGAGCTTACCCCGATCCGTCATCATTCTTCAGTCACCGGAACAAATTCAACGACTAACACATAGTAATACATAATCCTAAACATACAGTTTGACCCATCGGGTCCCTAACATCATTCATTCAGTCAACTAACGTAAGGCACACCCAACTTAAA